>JAYKTE010011364.1:2500-15961 GCA_036873565.1 Xipholeptos notoides
GATACACAAGATTTATTCAATACAATTTAATGACTCGTATCAAACAAATTTGATTCATAACAAAAGACGGCAATGCTGTAAGATTTATTTGAGTAGGCACGAAATTTTAATCAATATGATTGTTTGGTGTGTTTCACCGCATAACGGCCTATTCTTATTTATTTAAAGTCAAGAAAAGGTGGAAACCAGTAGTGCAATGGGCAAAATCTCACATGTTTGAGTTGTAATACATAATAATCCATGTGATTCAAAACTTTCATACCTGGGTAAATACCTTTGGTAAATATATGAATCTCCTTATTGATTTTTGAGTTAGTATTTGAAACAGCATTTGAATAAAAATGCAAGAAATTAAATTCTAATAAAATAAATTAAACAGAATTCAAAATTCAATGTTAACTTTTCAATTCTAGAAAAAATGTCACAAGGTGACTAATTTTTGTAAAATAAAAAGGTAGGATATAAATGAAAGAGATGCGTAGAATAAAAATAAGCAAAATGAGATAATAATTTAAAACCAGTCGTTAGCACATTCATATGTTAGGTGACAGTTGTCTTTTTAAACTAGAAAGAAAGAAAGAAAAGGAAAACGTTTTTTAATGGAGGCGCTATTTTATAACAACTCGATTAGCATCGAAAGGCACTTTCATTAATGCACAGTCTTACGCAATTTAAAAACCTCTGCCAAGTTTGTTGGAAAAAGGGTGTTAAGAACAGAAAATAAATCCTCTTCCTCTTCGAGGTAGTCGGTCGCTGATGCTCTTTGCGCCCCTTTCCAATGGGGACAAGTAACGATCAATAAGTAACGATCAAGTAATAACGATCAAGTAATAACGATCAAGTAATAACGATCAAGTAATAACGATCAAGTAAATTCACGTCTCGCTTGGGTAACTCTTCAGTGAGAGAAGATTAGGAGAGTGGTTTCGAGGCTGCCTTTTATAGCCATAGGAGCACGCCTCTTACCCCCCCTAGTATATTTAATCTGTGGCACACCGCCACTCATGCTGATTCTTTACCCCCAGACGCACACCGACACCCAACCGTGAGTAGCCTCCACAATTTTTTAAATTTAAGTTAAAGCAAATTTAATTCATACTATTTATCAGATTATATTTCTCAATTAAAAAAAAATCTTTACCTTTTTATTGATTTTTGGACAGCTGTACTTTTAAAAAGACTGAAATTATTTTTTTACGTGTTTATTGCGAATATTGAGGATAATAAAGGTTTATATTTTCATTTTATTTTATTGAGTTAAACATATCGGAATATAGAGTAATGTTTCAGTAACTATTATAAATGCAATACTTTTGTTCCGACATTTTTTCTTCTACTTTCGGGATACTAATGTGATTGAATTACCTCAGTGGCTTGGGCGACTGGGTGATTTTTATTTTATCTACTGTTTTACTCAAATACCTGATACCCGAATTTTACCGGAAAATGCTAAAATTAATTGTGAACAGTTTCAATGGGTTGAGGGCTAAGGAAATAATATTAGATAAATCTTCTGCGCGGTCAAAATGGTAGATTTGTGTCACACCTTTCGATAAAGTTAAAATCAAATGGATAGCAAGTTGATACTGAAAGGAGAGATTAGTGCATTATCTTAACCTGGAGAAAAATAGGAATTAGTCACTTATGTTAAAAGAAAAAAATAAATGAATATTTTCCTTTGTTGAGGTGTTAAAAGTTTTTCATTTCAAAAGTAAGAGTCGATTTAAAAAGAGTTTCAGACGTGTTAACCCTGGGTCCGATGTTTGGCCTAGATTAGTAACTCACCAATTTAAATTTCTATCCTCACCTATTTATCGTGATGAGTAGGTCAACAACTATTTAACAGAAGGATGTGTATCAACCACTTTATTGATGCCTAGTTATGAAAAGCTGTCATTGAACATTTTAGAATTTAGAACAAAAAGCAAGGATAAAGTTAATTGTTCCCTTTTATCTTTTATCATTGTTTCCTCTTTTCATTAGAAACCAGAAAAATTTAATATTTAGAACTTAATTTTTTCTTTAAATTTGTTTTTCTTCTTCCTTTTACCTACCATGTTGTATTGGGAGGTTGTTCACTGAAAGAGTGCTTTTGTTACGGTTGAGGTGAGACAAAGGAAAACACTCGCCCCAAAAGCTGATGGGCGTTCCCAGAACGTCATCAAACAAGTATATATTTCGACGTAGATTTGAAGTCAAGGAAATTCTCAGTTGGGAGCCTTCTGGTCTTGAAGCAATGGGGTCCCCGAAGAGGATTTGGAAAGAGATTTAGGGGAATTTGGAGAGAGATCTCCTTTTCGGGAAAGGTTCCTTTTCAAAGAAGAGAGATGTTGTCACGAGTAAGACTTTTTTTGTACGCGACTGCAAATAAACGATTTATATTTTCTTACAACGAAGTTTGTAGTTGTTTACTATATCTTGTGAAACAGCGGACGGCCGATGGGCCGCCGCTGTGTATTCACACTAAAAAAAACTCTAAGAACATTGAATATATGAATTAATATTAGAATTAATTTTGGGAAATATTATAAATTATGCTTAGTTGTTGGCATTAATAAGACATTTTAAAGCATAAATTATGAATTTTATTTGTTATTTGAGAGTTTTAATATAACGTGGCTTCATCCGATTTAACCATTTTTACTGATTTGAAACTTTTATATAATTGAACAGTTTTAGTTACAACAATCATATAATCAATCATCGAGCAAAATATGCCAATATTAGTATAAATTCTTTAGTAAGCTGTTCAGTGTCTAACATTTGATAATTTTCTCTTTGTGTTTCTCGCAATCTGGCAACCCGCCCTTAAGTGATTATTTTAGAAAAATGGATGTTAGAATATCCACTTATGGTGAACTTCTAATTTACGATATAAAGTATATAAAAAAAGTTGAATAATTAACTGTCTAATTGAGAAAATCCGGGTTCTTTCTTTCCTACTTATTTCCTTAAGAATCTTATCATATATTCCGGTTCAGAACATAACGAGAACAAATCCACTCACTGCTGCAGTTTGGTCAAAATAGTGTTGATGCATCTAATACATTCAATCTATTCTCTATTTATTTAGAATGATACCTAAGCAAACATAGTAAAATGACTATAAGTATTTTTTGAATAAGGAAACATAGTTAAACATTACGCAAGAAGTGTTTCTCTTCTAAATTTAGACGACGTAACAAAACGTGTATATAACTCTAGATTTTTTATTCTGTGACCTACAATTAGGATGAAAGAAAAAAAAAGGCAAAAGAATGCCAATATTCCGCAGCTGCACATGTTGCACATTTTCGAGAATTTAATAATAAAAGCATAATCTTTAATGAAGCCATTTTTTATGGCAGTGAGTATTGTCGCTCTAAATAAAATTCTACATTTTATTTGGTCAGATTTTGGAACCACATTTTAGAATCCAATTTGTGGATAAAGATTCATCCAATGAACTAATTATTGCAAACAGATTTTGTTTCGGAAAAATAAGGGGAAAAAATTGATTTTATGCACAATATTTATTAAGAAAAATACACCCATCGCTTTTACAGGCCATTAAAATTGATTTTTTCTTATAGAAACGCGGGTAATTATATAAGAAATAATTCTATAATTTACCGTTATTTCAAATTTTGATAGACAGAGAATTTCGTGATTCTTCCTTCTTAAACACTTTCAGCTCGCAGTTATTTTCAATCAAATTTGTTATTGAAAATTTGTGTTCCTAAATTAGTAAACAGAAAAAATATCAAAAGGAATAGGGTTTTATTCGGCCATTCATTTCTTTAGAAAATAATCCTAAACAGTTGAAAGTTTGAAAAGATAAAACTGAAACAAACAAACAAACAATCAAGAAAGAAACAAATTGATAAATCCTTTAATTGCCAAGCCTTCAAACGTTTATGTATTCGTGAGCCAGTCTTGCTCGAGGCCTCGCGGCCTATTTGTAGGGACAGAGCAAAATGTTTTGATTGAATTCAACGATAAAAATGTGTCTTAAAGTTAATAAAAGCTTCAAAATACGAGTAAGCCCTCGAACATATCTAAACTTATATATCAATAGATCCTTATGTGTCTGTGTGTGTCTGTTCGTGTGTGAGTTCGTTCCCTCTGGATTCCGAAACGGATGGGGTGATTTGCTCGAAAATTTACTCAGGTCTACTTTATGTGTCTGGGAGTATAATTAGATAGGTGTTATTTCGGAATACTACTGTTAAGTATTGAAAATCCTTACAAAATTACTTAACTAATTTTGTATATTAGAGCTTCAATAATTAAAGTTAAAATCCATTGAGCTATGGAGTCTATTTATTGTTCTTTATTCTCTCAAAATAACCAAATGCAGATTTATATGAATTATCTAGGGAAAAACGAATCGTTTTATTTAACAAATATCAAAAAGATAAGCTGTCCTGTTTTTGGTCAAATATTATTACAAAGCAAAAAGAGTGAGAAGGTTATAATTCAAAATTGACAATAAATCCAACAAGCTGAATTTGCTAGTGCTTCGAATTATAGGTTTATATACCTTAGGGTATCAATATTACTATAAATACTGGTCATTTTCTTCCCTCCTCCGAATCACAGCCTTTAAACGTACGCTGGGGTAGGCATTATTTGGAATATTATTGTATGTTCCTTATGGGTAGTTTGTGGTTGATATTTATGTCTTAAGACAACTTGGGAACATTTCTGAAAATAATTGTCCCTTTTGCTAAATTGTTCAAGTTCTACTTTTTCTTTTGCCTTCTAGACAAACGAGATTGTATTAGATTGTGAAATGTCAGAAGAGTTTATCCTACGTTATCAATTTCACAAAGAACCCCAGGAGCGTAAAAATTCGATTAAATGAAAACTTTAAATGTTGTTGAAAATTCTCTGTTTTGTTCACATTCAATATAAATGATCCAAAAGTGATACATCATAAATAAAATAATAAAAAAAAGAATACCGAAAGCAAAAAGAAACACACAAAAAAACCAAAAAACAAATACGCTACAATTTAGACCAAAAGATCCACGTAACAATTAAACTGTTACAAATGTGTTTCGTTTTACCACATAATCTTTCTCAAAACAAAACACACGAAGCAATAAGTCCAATACTTGCTCGTTAATTCAATAAAGTTCCCTTAAAAATAAAATCATAAGTGAAATCTCATCAGCATTAACCAAACAAGATATTTCATTCTTAACTCTATCTAAGATGACATTTTGTATTGAAAGTGTTTTCAATATTTAACCAAACGTAAATAATGCGCAAACCAAAATGTTTAAAAAAAATTTGAAATATTGATTTTGTATCCATCAACAAATGAAAAGTCAAGTTGCTATAAAATTCCACTGAATCTTAGAAATAAATAATAACTTTTGGTTCATCGCTTTCTTTTTTATTCTTTTAGATGCTTTCAACTCATGAAATCAAATACATTAAATTTTCTCCAAGGACCTAAGATTTTCTATTTGTTAAGTTTAGTTTAGATTTGATCTTCGTCTGACGCAAATAGAACGTAATATCTGTGACATTTTCCTCTTGTTTATTCTATAACATTTAAAAGGCTTTCTGATTAATGAAAGACAGGCTAAAGTGACAAAATATTTTAGCTTGTTTCATTATATTTTCCTTGAAAGATTAATTGCTCATACTTTTAGGTGTTTCAGAGAATGAAAATTATTTGTCTAAACTTTTTGAAAGAATTGTTTAACTTTCTTTTTTTAACAAACCAAGAGAAAATTACAAAGAAAAAATCAGAGACAATTCTTTAAAGCAACTCCTTAGACTTATATATGATTTAAAACTGATAGTATGAAACGTAAAATAAGTAAAGTTTCAGCGGATATTTTGTGCGTTTGTTAATCATTTGTGCAGATATTCAAAAGTTTACTTAATTATTGTAAATGGCATTATTTCATATGTGGGAAATGTTTAAAATATCTGGACTGTACTTACTGTGTGTTAAATTTTTTTATTTTATTGTTATTCTCACTAAAAGCAGTTGGGTGTTTAAAAGAAAGTAGCCGTTCAACTCTCGCAGTGCTTTTTCTGCGATTTATTACTTCATTTTAATTTATATTTCCATCGAAAGCCGAGATGGCATCACATCTTCTCTAGATAATTTAGTCCCTAGTAATTTATTATCCCGAGGAGTAGTCGTTATTTACTCCAATTTAAAACAAAAATGTACATAAAGTTTTCAGGAGTGGCCTTGTCTCTGAATTAGTTGGACACAAAAAACGTTCAAAAATATCAGTTTATGTGGTGTTAAATATTTGACTGTCGTTCTGGTCGGAAGAGACAGGAGAGGGAGACGAGATTGAGGGAACACCGGATCTCGAGCGAGGAGGGAGAACGCCGGTGTTGAGTGGGAAAAAGGCGACGAACAGCAGAACCTGAGTGGCACGGCACCGAACTGGACCGGTCGGCGGTTGCGTCGTCGTGAGAGGGCCCCCGGTTGGGCGCGGAACGAGGGAGTAGAGAAGATGTACGGAGACGCATGCCGTTTATTTTGTGTACGAGAGAGCTGAGAGCTCTGTTGAACTGTTTTCATAGTAACTGTATGTACTTGTATGTTCTACATTTATTTGCATTGAATACATATATTTATTTCTGTTTATATCAACCGGGCGTTGTGTCGTTTATTTCCTGCATGCTTGGGCCAAGTCGGCCGCGTGTTTTATTACAATATACGTAATGAAAATAAATTCTATGAAATAAATCCTCCCTTCCTGTCCTCTGGAAGTTCCAAGTTGAATGGAATTATTTTTATTTTTATTTTAAGCACTTCATTGAATCCATACATATAGCGCATTCAATTTTGGGGGAGATTTTTTTTAGTTTATTTTTTTAGGGCCATTATTTCTTTGAAAATAACTATTGGGGTTTTCATTTTTTGAAGAGCTTTAGTATGAATAGGATGTAGAATATCAAATTCCCAAGCTGATCAGAGTTTTATGTATAATTCTTAATTAATAGTAATGCTTTGAAAGTTAAAACAAAAGCTAATAAAAATCACTTTCAATATTCAATTTATACCAAAACCCAAAGGCTTAACAGAAACCAACACTTGAAGAAATATAGTGATTATATCAAGAAATAAAAAGCATTCTTGTGTTATTGAAATTAAGTTTCTTTGAAAAAAAAATTTAAAAAAAAAATCTCATTGAAAATGAAATTCCCAACCAAATTAAAAACAAAAATGAATTCAGTATACATTTCTTTTACAATTTAAATTGATTCAAATAAATTCAATAAATCAAGTAAAATCTTTATTTCAGATGGGTCCAAATATAGCACAAAATGCCAAATAATTAAACTTAAGATGTAAGTGAATATCAAAATAGTTTTATCTTATTCAAGACAAATCTTAAGCTTTTTATATCCTCCAGATCCAACTATTTATTTAAACATCAACTCAAATGAAGTAAGATTTCCTCTTTGAGCAATAAATATTTTTGACTTATGCAAAATACAAAATGAAATGAAAAATCAATCCCAAATTAAAATTCAGAGAAAATGAATCACTTCAAAAAATAAAGCAATCTGATAAAGTTGTCTGGATATAAAATAACTTAGCAAATTAGATTTAGATCAACATCTTTATTTGTCATCTCAACATCAGGGAGGAGTCACATGATTTAATCCTAATGTAAAATCCAAAACCTTTTTGTTCTTAGTTTGTGTTTAGTTTTACGAATGATTTTGAAAGAGAATCTTTTTTCTTCTTTTTAAATGAACCAAGTATAATAGAAATATTTACTCACTCAGTGGCATACTGCAACAACAACGGACTGTCCTCAATGTTTGGGCTATCATATGCTGAAAAATAAAAATGAAATTAATTTGAATAAATGTTAAAAAACAACAAAAAAAACTACTGTAATTTGCTCTAACTATGGGGTGAATTATTTAGAAAAAAACAAGATTGACAACTAAAAGAAAGAATTGATGAGGCTATGCACTAAGACCATTAAAATGAAAAGGGGAAAAAATGAGAAAAATTATCAGCAAAGCAAATAGGTCTCAATAAGATAGGAAAATGATCAAATCATACTAAATTAAAAAAAGGTAGCAGAACAAAGTGATAATAATAAGTACTAACAATGTGTGTAAAATGGATGTAGCACTTCAGAGAAAAAAATTTAAGGGACAGGTAGGGAAAAATAACAGAAATTTGGTCTTGAGATTGTACCGTTTTCACACACCTTTAACAAGATGTATTTTGGTTTTAAATATAAACTAACATGTACAGGAGATGTTTTTAATCAGTAGGTGAGTGAACAAGAGTAGCAATAGCTACTCAAAATATATTGCCATTTTAAATACGAGGGTTGTTACAAAAGTAAGGCTACCTATTTTTTTTTATTCTGCTCAAATAGATCATTGCGAATTGCATTGTTATGATGACTGAATTTATGCATTCATGACCTGAAAGTTTCATCTCTGTGTTGCAGATATTGACAGTGTAAGATACTAAGAAAGCAACTCCTGTCATAGATGTGCATCAGAAGCAGAGAAGTGTCATTGAGTCCCTTCATACAGAAAAAACTGAATCAATCAACATTCACTGGCACCTGTTGAATGTTTATGAAGCTTATGTCAACACAAATTGGTTCGTTGATTTTAGATTGGTCACAGAGATGTTAATGACAGGCATGCACTGGATGTGAAAATGAACTACCAAGAGTGCATTGAGAATAATTCTGGAGCACAAAAGTTGCTTATTTCAATAGTTCTGTCTCGTTTTTGTAGCCCTTTGACCCTGAAAAATAGGTGGCATTACTTTTGAAATGACCCACATATATCATTCATAGGAATATCAAGATTTTATTATCATTTAAGAACATCATTTGTTAAAAAATAATGTAATGCCTATTATTGGGTTGATATGACGTTAAAGAAACCCAACTGAATCTTTCCTTAATAAGATTAAACCAAGAATTGAGATGAAAGGATCAATTGCTACAAAATTTTGAACATACCATTTTCTCAAAGTTTACAAGGCTGTCGTAATAGGTTTTATTTCCTTCATGAGTAAATGTCATATCTGAAAAATAAAATGATTTTTTTTTCATTCTTCTAATGAAAAATATGACTGCTGCAAAAATATGACAAAATACAGAATAAAAAAATAGAATATCTAAGTTATTTTTGTAATATCTATTATTTGATTTTTATAAATTCATATAATAAAAATGACTTAGTATATATAAAGGAAAATAAATTTTATGTGCAGCAATAACTAATATTTGAAAAAACAACAGATAATGGACATAGGTAAATTGAATAACTTTTCTTCTTTTTCTCTATTTTAAATTGATTCATAAGCCATAATATATTAAAAAAGTATGGTCAAATCTTGCAAATTTCTTTTTACCTTTCATGAGAAGCGGCATAAATGGAATGATTGGAGGACGCATTTTTGCAATTGATAAACGGTAAACTCTGTGATTTCGGGAAGGATCCATAATAGTTTCAAATTCTGAGAACATTTTTTTTAACTTTCCAGGTAATTTCTATAAATGAAAAAAAAAAAAGGATTGAGCATTTCAGTTAAAAGATTTTTTCACTCGTATAGGAAATTTTAAAGAAAAATTTGTTTTTTCCCAAAACTAAGGATTAAGTATTCTTTTAGTGGCCATTTTGTTTTATTTTTTTGCTATGAATGAAATTAAAAAAAAAATACAAATTATAAAAAATAAAAGCTTCTTTAATTTAGACAAATTAATTGAATTATAATTTTTTTTAAATAATATCAGATAGAATTAGTTGTTTTTTTCTTAAAGATTGTAATGGGGTGGGGCACTCTTCAACGGATCCCAGCTAACATACATTAGGACTTGATTTACTTTACAAAGGAAATAAAAGAACAAGTTTCAAGCTTTATACAAGTTAATTGAGACCAGAGAGTAAGTTGAGGAAAACACTTTGACAATATATTGTTCATCTCTTTGTCTTTCTGTTGACCATTAACTCACCCCCTAACTATTTGCATGTAACATAGAAGTCCTGCTGCATTACTTGCTATGTTACTTAGCTTGATTTTGAGCCTACATGTATGCATGCATGCTAGTTCTCTTTTTTCTTTCTCTCGCCTCTCTTTTTCTTCACTCCCTTCTCAGTTATTAGCAGGTTGTTTCCTACACTGTTCTTTTTCGTTTTACACACTGCCTTCACTTTCATAATTTTATAGATTTTCAAACTTTTTGTTTGATTAAATTTAACTCCCAAATTTAGTTCAAACAATACACATACAAACCTCATAGTTTTTTCCTACCATACTTTACATTCTTTCTGAAAAACATTTACTTAATTGCATTTTTCATTATCCATCTGGACTCGATTTTTGTCTACTAACACTAGTAGTACACTTATATCATCTTCTTGGGTCAATATTGCAACAAGATTATTCATACTTCTTTTCTCATCTTCATTGTTTTATACACAAAGTTTGTTTTTTGGATGGAGTTTCATTATTAGTATTATTTAGATCATTCAGATTTTAGCTCTTCTCTTTATATGCAAAACTTTTTGCATGGTGTGATTTCAAATCCTCTTTAAATTTTAAATTCATGCAAAACAATTTTTTTAACTTAACCCTAACCCGAGGAATGATCATAGTTTTTGGTTTTTAAGGACTCTTGATTATTTTTACCAACACTCAGGATTGAATCTACACCTTCCAAATGATTGTCACATCATTGAACCTAACTCAACAGTTATATCCATTGGCTCATTTTTGTTTTTGGATAACTAATTATCAAAACTTCAGAAAATTTCCATTTAAATTCTTTTTCTTTTTTTCTTTAGCAGAAATTTGAATTTTGGCTAAAATTCAAAAACCTTTATTAAAGATGATTTAAAAATAACCATACAAATTAGATTATCAAGATATTTTGTTGATAAAATCTTTACTAAAATCTCAAAAGAATTAAAAAAATAAAAAAATATATACATACTTCCCAAGTTTGTGATAATCGACTCACAGCTATGTTACTTAAGCCTAAAACAATTGCAAAGAAGCTGCTCATATTTTGATATTCCCGGCAGCTGAAAAATAAAATCCTTTATTAAAAACAAATCAATACTTCTACAATAAGAAAAAAATCAAGAAAAATTATTTCATTATTAGTCCATGTTTTACAATGTGAATAAAAAAAGTCTCCAGAGACATTACAGATGATCTAATCTAAATGTATATATATATATATATATAAATAACTTTGTGTGTCTGTCTGTGTGAGTTCATTCCCTATGGACTCTGAAATGGCTGGGTCAATTTTCTTGAAAATTCACACAGTTGTACTTTAAGAACACTCCCAGGCACAGAGATAGGTGTTGTTTCGGAATAGTCCTGATAAATATTGATGATAAAAAAAAAATCAGGTTCTAGAAGGAATGGTCCAATTTAAACACAATTTTACACTCTACCATTGATAGGATTGTTCAAAAGTCTCATAACAACAGAGCCACAAACAAACCACTTTGCATGCGGTATGTGGAACAAATTTGATTCAGTTTTCAGTTGGAAAAATATCTGCTAAGGGGTCAAACATAATCCCCAAGCAAGTCTGGGCAATATTGCTAGTCTAATCATAAATACTAAAATCAATTCTTCTTTTTCTTCACCTAAATATTTTTTCTTCTTTCAGTGTTTGATTTCTTGAAATTATCTGATATTAAATTATTAGATGACAAGCAACTTGAATGTTTAAATTTTATTTTATGCTGTGGAAACTGACATGTGTTCATTTTTTCCTTCATTTCTTTTGTCATTACCATTTAATATTCTTTAATGTGGACCACCAAACAGAAATATTAAAAAATAAAATTTTTTTGGTAACATACCACAAAACTAATTTGGTGAGCATATTTAAACTAAGTTATGTCTATAAACAAATTTCTAAATTAGAAATACCAATGAAAATTAAAAATACTAAAAACTAACTAATAATGCTTTGTCCTAATTTTGGTTTTATCTAAATGCATAAATCATTCATTTGAATTAACTCTTATTCTTATCAAATATCACAATGTTAAGAAAAATGATTTGTTATATTTAATTTAATTTTGTAATAAATAAACAAACATGGAAAAATTAAATCATTGATAAAGATTTTAGCTAAAACAATAATTGTATATCATTTTTTTAAAATCAATAATGATTTAAAAAGCAATGTTAAACTATTTATCTTAATAAAGACATTTAAAAGACGAAAAGTTAAAAAAAAGTACTTACTAAGAAGCTAATTTAATGAATTTTCGCAGCAAATGAACTCTTTTACTCAAGTTATGTGTCAAAAGAATTTCTGTCACAACCCAGTATTGCACTTCATTGAAACGACGTAAAAATAAATCTAAGTTTGCAGTTGTTTTTCCAAATTTATATCTACCAAATACTTGGTATATAAGTTCATACTGCAAAAAAGAAAATATATGGAATAAAAAATCACTATTGTTTTGACAGAAAACAAACATTTTTTTAAAAATAATTCACTATACATATCTTTTAAATTGATGTTTTTAATATGGTTGTTGACATCTTGTTTATATGTTTTATTACAGTATGAGATGATTAAAAAAAAATTACAATTTGAATCTACAGAAATTGAGTTATGAAAAATATTACAATTTATATATAATTCATGAATTAAAAAAAAAAAAACACAAATGTAAGGGAGATAATTCTTAATTTCTTTAAAAATTTCTTAAAGTCGATGATTTTAGATAATTTTTTTACTTACTTCAGGTACAGCAGTGAAAAGTTCCCAGTCATAAACTGTCATATGATATGCCAGTTCCTGGGAGCTGACAAGTTCAAGAGACGAGGCTGTTCCAGTCAAAATCTCATCTTGTTCAGGAAGAGGAGTCTAAGAAGAAATTAATGAAAAAGAATTTATAAAAAACTACTTTATATTAGTTTTGTTATGAGAGACAAGAAAATATCTAGTTTGAAGAAATTCTGAAAGAACGAAAAGGAATGATATTCAAAGGAAATTATTTCAGAACAAAAAATTGTGTGCATTTGAAAGAAAAATTTTGATTATTATTAGGACTTGTCTTCCTTTTAATCACAAATAAGATTCTGCATCTTAAATTTATTCAGTTTTAATTGAAATGATGTGTCGGCATGCAAATTAAAATCCTTAAGTTACGATATTAGCTATATTTTATATATATATATATGTGTGTGTGTGTATATATATGTGTGTGTGTGTGTGTGTGTGTCAGTGTGTCAGTGTGTATTTTGGCAGCAAGAAATGATGTGTCGGCATGCAAATTAAAATCCTTAAGCTATGAATTTTGTATATATATATATATATGTGTGTGTGTGTGTGTCTCTGTGTGTGTATTTTGGCAGCAAATCTATCTATCTATCTCTCTCTCTATATATATATATATACAGTGAAACCTGTCAAACTTACGCACCCTCAAAGTTACGTTCTGTCAAACTTACTTGAATTTTGAGGG
>JAYKTE010011474.1:0-15959 GCA_036873565.1 Xipholeptos notoides
ATTCAAAACGTTGTAATGTCGGCATAACACATATCAAAGTTTTGTGTCTTTGCATAAATGATCTTTAACACACACACACACACACACACACACATACACACACACACACACATATATATATATATATATATATATATACACGTCATATATATATATATATATCATAGCAAAATTTCTTTATTTTCAAGGTAATCGATTATAGCAAATTTTTATTCAGACAACATCAAACATATAGATATTTGACACATGTAATCAATACATATATATACATGAAAGAAAAATAAATGTGCATATGTGTGCGCAGAGAGAGAGAGAGAGAGAGAGAGGGGGATAGAGCGAGAGAGAGAGAGAGAGAGAGAGAGAGAGAGAGAGAGAGAGAGAGAGAGAGAGAGAGAGAGAGCTGAGATATATATAACTGCAGTGATATATTATAGAGTTAAAAATGATGGGTTTTATATATGCTTGTTTATAATGATTTATTTGTTTGAGTGTTAGTTTTTGTTGAGAGTGAATGTTCCATATGCATTAAATATCAAATTAAATATTAAATATAGAGAACATTTTCAACATAACTGCGCTTTCTTCATCAAAAGATACGGGCTTTTATTTGTTAGATTTTTATCCAAGGATTTGTAATCAAAAAGAACCGTTTCTAAAATGGTACAAAATGAAAGATCTCTCAACACAAAATGAAATCTGGATGGCAGTAGCTGACCCAACAAAGTTTGGTTGTGTCTCGATCATCAGCTACAATAGATAACAGATACACTAATTATGTCTTGTTGCACTAATTTCCGGTCTATCTGTCCCAAAATGGAGACGTCTGAAAGCGGGACTTGCGATGCATTTGTTAGAGCGATTAATTGCCAAAAATGATTAATCATATGTAGTCAACAAGAAAGTCATTATGGGGTCAGATGTTAAAGATAATGATAGCTTTGGAGAAGAAGAGGAAAAGAAGTGAAAGAATAGAAATTAGAATGTAAAGAAGCAGACGATGCAATAATTTGCAAGATGCGAAACGTTTATCGATTAATGGTTTTAATGTGAAAGACGAGGAAGCAAGAAAGAAAGAAAAAAGGAAACTGAACAGAAACAAGGAAATGGATTGAATCGAAATTTGAAAAGAATATTGAAGGAATTTGGGGTAGAATAGGGATGAAGAAAATCGACAAAAACAGCCACAATGGTTAGCCTGAATCCGATTAAAAAATGAAGTAAAAAAAGAAGTTTTATTTCTTTGTTTAATGACATATCAATTTATACCCAATATTATTTTGGTTTGGTTTTGTAAAGTGTTTGATGATAGAGCATTGTTAATTATTGTAAGGCCTGTTTAAAGTAAGTGAAACATATCGTATACTTTTACCAAGAATATTAGAGAAATTGATTAATAGTACATCTTCCTTTCTTCTAAGGCTATTAACGAGGAACATTTTGAGAAAGAAAAAACAAAAAACTTACCGACAGAAACTAAATTAATTGAAAGGTAATGTATAAAATAAAACGAAATATATAACTTAAACTCTAACATTGATGAAAGTGTAGTTTCTTTTTGAAGAAATCACTCATCAAGTACGAAAAGATTTTATCCATAAAAAAATTAGATTAGATTTTTTTTATTCAATAGGAGAACAATTTTCTTTCAATTATTTTTTAGAATTTTTAGGTCTAGTTTTTATATTTTTTAAAAAATGATACGAATAAAAAACTTGTCTAAAATATATCTTGTTTTTCTCTCGTCGTAAAAACAGGGTAATCTTATCAAGCTTTTTAATTAAAACAGCCCCACAAATAGATTTTTGTTTCGTTTACTTCTAACTGTGATTCGAACTCGGTTAAAAAGATAACAAACCGTTGCAAAAGCAATATCACCTATTTTTTAATACACGATGATTGTTTCAAATGTAATTTCACCTATATATTTTTTCATATTCAAGGGTCTTTCCAAAAGTAATGCCACCTGTGCTTTTATATACGAGGGTTGTTCCAAAAGTAATTTCACCTATTTTTTATATAGGAGAACAGTTTCAAAAGTAATGCCACCTATTTTTCATATACGAAGATCTTTCCAAAAGTAATGCCAACAATCTATTTTGTATACGATATTTCCAAACGTAATACCAACTATATTTTAAAAACAGTCGTCGTTTCAAAAGTAATACCAACTATTATTTCTATATATACGAGGGTCTTTCCAAAAGCTATGCCACCTATATATATATATATATATACACAAGAGTAGTTTCAAAAGTAATGCATCCTATTATTCTATATACGAGGGTCAATTAAAAAGTAATGGCTCTTATTTTTAAAAAATTGAAGAGATCATTTGTACTTTGTGTTTTAATGCTATGACTTTATTTTTATGCAAAATGTTAATTCTAAATAATTTATTATTAAAATCATATTTTGATTTAAGTTTGCAAAAGTTTCTTACATAAGTTGAAAATACTTTGTCATTTAACCCTTTGGACACTGAAAAGCCGATAAATCGACCCCGATGACCTAGGGTAAAAGACTACACAGCTGATATTCCGGTCATTCATGGTTTTTTAATAGAACGACTCTGATTGGACAGTTGATAATTTTGCTAAGTAAGGGTTCAAAAGGTTAATGGGTTACAAATATTTAAATTCTTCGTAATTTGATGAATTTGATTTCAGAATCTTCCCAGAGGGAAATAATGATCTGCTCTTATTTATAGATATAATAGACTATTACTTCGAATGTTATTTTTGTGTTGAAAAAATATTATCTTCAAAAATATTATCTAAAGATAAAAAAGCGGGGTTCTGTACAAAATAACTCATAAAATTGATATGCTGCATAAGCAAAATTATTGAAAAATTAAATATTTATACTTGTTCGTGAATTTATCTTTTGATTTTCTCTCAACTATTAATATTTCCTACTTAGGTGTGATTTTGGTGAATTACTTTTAAGTACGCACCAGTAAAATCTTTTCCTACTGGCTCCAATCCTTCTGTAAACAATGATAATAGTAACAGTAACAACGAAAAAGAAAAATATCAAAATGTGACGAAGGATTAGAAAAAAAGAAGAAGGGGATGGAGAGGGAGAAAGAATAAAAAGATAAGAAATTAAAAGATGAGGAGATCCAATGGACAGAAAATCTTTTAAAATATTATCTTCGTTTTCGTTTAAATATCAAGCGTTTTTTGTTCTTTTGTAAAATATTAACTATTTTCCTTATAATCACTTCCGTCTCGTTTTCGAAGAAAATTACTAAATTACTGCCTGTTTATTGAAATGTTTTCAATTGGTTTTTCAGAAGAAAAAAATACATTTGCAGCTGATCGACTTTAGTGAATAATTCTAGCATTAGTGATTTGAAATAACCAGTTTATTAATCTTTATACTTAAGAGACCATTTTCTCTATTTCTGTGTCAGTCATTGTTATGCGTAATTATCACTAAATTTGTGTGTTGTACGAAGACAGGATATTAGACCTGTGTTTTTTTGTGTGGGTTTGGATTGAAAAAGGCAAAAGAGGGAAGGAGAGATAGAGAGTTTGTGGGGGAAACGGGAGAAAAAGGTACAGAATATGAGAGAGTAGGGTCAATTGCGGAATAGGGGGGAGACACAAACAAAGAAAATTCAATTGAAAAAAATTAAAATGAAATTGTGGTTAGATTAGAGGAACAAATAGTTTGTTAGGGAAAAATCCAAGTCAACATAGGATGAGGAGGGGTGTATAATACATACAAGAAAAAAAATGATTTAAATAAAATGAAAAGAAGTTCTTATAAATAGAGTTTGGGAGAAAGAGGAGGATGGACTCTTCTGTCAATTCTGAAATATGAAGATCCCAAATTGGAGTTTGTCTGTCCAAATGTTAAAATGGTTGATTAAAACATTTTTTCTCAAAATCCATTGCAATTTTTAGCATCGAATCGAATTAAACTTGCTTAACCCCCAAATTTTAAAATAGTCGACTTTCACTCTTGCCATCGACCGGTGGCTTTCCCAAGAAATAGTAACAGCAAGTCAATTTTTTTTCGCTTTCCCTTTTGCCATCTACTTCTGGATTTTACTAGAGATAGTGACTTCAAGTCTCTCGAGGATTTCACACGTCCCACTTGATTACATATTTGGTATTGCATTGATGGGAGTTCTTAATCTCTTAAAACAATACATACATCACACCAATGTTAAACAAAGCCACTTACCCTGTGCTCACTCATAAACCTAATCCCAATTGTGGTCTACATGATGTACGATGTCTCCGGATTTCTGCTAATACACTTCTTCGTCATTGTTATTTATACGATGGTCATTACAAAAGTGAGGCCTCAATTTTTTTTAATTCAGCCTGAATTGATCAGAATGGATTACAAGTTGCATTCTTATGATAACTGAACTTATGCATTCATGACGTGAAAGTTGCAGATATTGGTAGCGTGAGTGTACAAGAAAGTAATCACCGTCATGGATGTGAGTAAGAAGCAGTTATATGTCATTGAATTCCTGTATGCAGAAAAAATTGACCGGATTCCGGTGAACGCTTATGAAAGCAATGCAGTTGATGTCAGCACAATTAGGAGATGAGCCTATTGATTTCTGCGTGGTGACAGAGATTGACCAAGCGCTCTCTGGACACGAAAATGGATTGCCTAGGTGTGTGAGTTCATTCCCATGGATTCCTAAACGACAGGGTTGATTTGCTTGAAATTTCACACAATTGTACTTTATGTATCTGGGTGTCTTCTTAGATAGGCATTGTTTCGGAATGCCCCCGATAAGTTTCGGAAATTGATAATAGAAAAAATCTGCTTCTAGAATTAATGGTCCAATTAAAAAAAATACACAGGTCTACCAATGTAAGAATTGTTCAAAATTTTCATGACTACAAAAAAAATACTTTGCCATTTTTAGTCAAAAGATCTGAACTTTGATATATGGGGTATTCGGACCTGCAGAACAAATGTTCGCAACTAACCTAGTTTTAGGAGCAGTTTTAATTATCATGTGGCCAGTTCTCTTGCATAAACGGGTGTATCAACATTGGGATTTAGACAAATTTACGCCATTACTTCAATGATTTGAAAAAGTGTGCTTTTTCACATTCTTTATTATTAAAAATTAACTTTAATACTATTTATTTTTTTTCCACATACAATCATTTTCATTTAAGGGCGTATAATTTGTTTTGACCATTTTTTATAAGTGCCCTTTGTTACTCAATAATTTGTAACAAGAAAATGAATACGGTTTAATCTGGAAGCAATAAGGTTGTTCATATCTTTGCCAGTGGTATTAGTCCGAAAGTTAAAACAATAGAATGATTTGGATTTGAATTTGTGTATTACGGCGACTACGTAACGGGAGTTTTCCATCATTTGTTTAGAAAATACTTTGTTGGTATTTAATCTTTGTAAGAACTGAATTGTCTAAATAGTTGTGGGAATCCCCCAACCAACAACAACACCAATACAACCATCTCAATCACCATCATCACCATTGCCATCATCAAATCATCCGAATCTTCTACTTCCTCAAATAAAGTCGAAATTGATAAAATATGTATCTTTTTTCTGGAAAGCTTATACAACTTGCCAAGGTTGTAAGTTATAATAAATAGGGCAAACATGTAAGCTGTAACGCAAAACTAGGAAAGGAAATAATTAGGCTTCATTTAAGAATAGAAAAGAGTCTGCATCTTTATTAAAGCGGTTTAAATCCTCTCGTGTTTATCTCTAATAGAAAGTTGTCAGAAGTAAATAACGTTTTTGGGCGAATTAGATAGAAATGATCCAAATAATCGGCCTTTTGTCTTCCGTCTAATCACAAAACGATTTGCTATAAAAGCCCAACATTTCAAACTGATTTCGTGAAGAGCATTTATGAAATACACTTTCTAAATAACTATCCACCATAGTTAGTTAATAAGGATCATCTCATCAGAAATTGTGTCGGGGTGGGTGGGTGTAACGTTGTGATTACAGTGCGTTGTCTTTCAACTTGGAGCTTGATTACAGATTGAACGTTTTGAGTAAAATGCTATTGACAGTGGAAAAGGAAGTTTGAGGCTTGTTGGCCTTTTGTGGCCTTAAACGCTCGGCTGATTGTTTAGCGTACGATGATGATAGCATCAGTCGACGAGGCAGCGTGGGGCTACGTACCACTGATGAAGGTAATTTAGCCTGCCCGCCGGCGAGCACACCATGGATCGACGAACCCTCAACTTTTTGATCAAAGTCAAATTTCCAAAAGCGATCTTTAATTGGAAGATAGTTAAAAACAATTTTAAAAATAGGGTAGTGGTAAAAATGGATGCTCAAATTTAGTTACAGTGGTGTGAAGTGGGGTCGCTAATAAGGACAATACTGAAAACATTAGATTACAACTTAAGCGCGGGAGATTTGATAACTTAACGTTTATTGTGAAACTAAGTGTCATCATTTAATTTAGAAAGCGAGAGAAATAGAGAAGAAAAAGAGAAAGTGATAGAAGGAGAAAGGAGCGAGAGAGGTAGAGAAAGAAACGAGGAACGGATAGAAAGGTAAGCGAACGAGACACAGTGGAGGTAGAAACGAAGTGATAGAAGAGCAAGAAAGCGAGAGACAAAAGAGAAAAAAAAAGGAAGAGAGTGAAGCAAAGAGAAGACGAAAAGAGGAAGAGATAGGAAGGAGAGAAATAGAAAGGAGAGAGAGAGAGAGAGAGATATATAGGGAAGAAAAAGAGGAAGAGACGGAAAAGGAAGAAAGTGAAAGAAAGAAAGGGAAAATTAGGAAGATATAGAAAGGCGAGATAGCAAGATATAAAGAAAGAAAAGAAGTTAAAAGAAATGCTACATTTAATGGCTTATGAAGATTTTTTGTTAATATTTTCTAGGCAAAATATTAAGTGGATTTTAAAACCACAATAAAATAATTTGAAGACAAACGAGATTTAAACCAATTTAAACAGATTTTTTGTTTCTTTTACATTTGTCAAAATTCCCGATAATCAGTGAAATCAAATTTTGTTGATGAAATCGTGTTTGTATCAAATATTGTGATTCTATTTTTGTTTCTTTTATCTTTTATACATAAAAAAATGGTTGGGAAGAAAAATGAAAAAAAAACTAAAACTGATGAAAAATTCAAGAAAATAAAATAAACAAAAAAAACCCAACATTTTTTCGTTTGATTTCAAAAGAAAGTTTTTTTTTTTAAACAAGCCTTAAAATATTTGAATCAGTTTCAATCGCTAGAAAATACGAAAATGATAAAAAATATATAATAAAATAATGAAATAATAAAATAATAAATAATATGCAAAAATGAATAATATTTTGCTATGCAATTTTTTAATAACACACAACAAAAATAACAAAACGAAACAAAACAAAAAAAGACATCAGTTTCTACCAATCTAATTTTTTAAATTCTGTAACCTACACTGGGGATGGAAGAACAAAGATAGGCAAACAAATGCCAATTCCACTCTGAACATCATACTATTTTTCTCTAAGGGCAGATGTTGCACATTCGGAAGAATTGAATTTTAACATAATCTTAAATCAAATTTCATGAAAATTACTCTGCCAATTTTGGGACTAAACAATTGAAAATTTTTATATGTGTTACTTGGACTCAGAGAAAAACTTTTTTATTGGCTTTGAGCCGGAAAAAGTTTGGGGTCAAATTTGAAAGATTTGAGCTTTGTGATGTCTAGAAAACTACTCCGTCAATTTTGGGTCTAAACACTTGAAATGTGACATTCAGAATATTCAGACATGGGATAAGCTTTTTAGCTGCTAAGAGATAAAAGTTGAAAGATTTGATGTTTGCGATCTCTACCAAACTACTCTACCAATTTTGAGACTTAACACTTGAATTTTTTATATATGTTACTTGGACACAGGAAAAACTTGTTAGTAAGTTTTGAACCGGAAAATTAACTTCTAAGGGGTCAAAATTGGGGTCAAAGTTGAAAAAATTGACCTTTGCGGTGTCTAACAACCTACTTGAAGTTTTAGATATAAGTTACTAGGACGTGGGGAAATTTTTTTATTTGGCTTTGATATGGAAAAAATAACTTTTTGTGATCAAAATGATGATCAAATTTGAAACGTTTTAATCCCACAACCGGACAACACTGGGTGCATCAGATATAAATTATGTAAGTATTAATCCAGCATCCCGGAAATGCCAGGTGAATTTGCTAGTTCAATAAAAAATTCATGTATTGACAAGCATGGAACTCTTTCATAATCAATCTCCCTTATAATAATGACCCATGTGCATTTGTTTATTTTTTATTTACATGTTTCATGTCACTCACAGAAGACAATTGATTTATCTAATTTTAATTTTAAGGCCATTTAAATGTGATTATTTGTATTTATTACCTTAATTCATTTTTTAATACGAATTTACTGCGTTTTTTTAAAATTATTTTACTAAGATTTTATGTCGTCATATTTCATGGGCATGGTAGTTCTGACATAAAATCCTTGCGAACACACGACGACGTTATATTAACTCTAAAAAAAACTAACAAATTTTTTTTACCCTGGCTATAGCTTAAATAGAACATATGATATTCTTATAAGAATTATCTATAAGAAAAGAAAAAGATGTGAAAAACTATCTTTAAAAAATAGAAATATAAAATGACACACCAGAAGGCGATATGCCATATATCGAAAACTCCGTTCAATAAAATTGAAAAAAAGAGTAAATACAAGCTAGATGGCATTATCTTAAAAAATAAGAAATAATCGGCCATTATCATTGTTCAAACATAATTTTGTTTCCGGGGCTATGGCTTAGATATTCTACTTCATTTTAACTCTCAAAAATCGACCTTTATTTGGTTGTACGGACGAACATGCAGAGTTTCCGGGCTGAGCATTCATTTTCTACAAGGGTGAGCAATTGAAGTGTTTAATGAGGCTTGCTGTTTGTTTTCTTTCAATCGTCAAGTATCACTCTTCACTTAAAAAGCACCAACAATTTCCAAGTGGTCCTTAGAGAAAAAAGAGGAATAGAGGACGCCCCCCCCCAAAAAAAATACAAGAAAACCTTTCTATGTAATTATCTTCCTAGTCTCTTCTTCTTCCCTTCTGAAGTTTTTCTCCTCATATTGACCATCTTATAAAATAACCTAATCTCTCTGCCCTTTCCTCTTTATTCTGGTTTTCATCTGTTCAAGTCTAGATTCATTCACAAAACATTAAACATTGCCCTATTTCATCTTGCGTTTCTATTTAAACAGCAACCAATAATCATTGATATTTGACCCTATTCAAGCTAAGCTAAATGACCCACCCGTTTAATCCACAACAGTCTAGTACGTGTGGGTCAAGCTCACTCATTGCAAGAACACTTACTTTGTTAATCTTACTAGGAAAATGAATTTTAGTTATCAGACGATCAGCCGACTCTTTCGTTTAGAGGCTACATTACACAATTCTCAAGGAAATACGGAATTAGCGTAAAAGATGATATCTAAGAATCCCAATTATATGAAAGAGAAAGTGAAGACTTTGTTTGGTCGACGAAGTATATAAATAGGCCGTGTTCTCACCGAAAAAAAAAACACTTTTAAGGATCTGTGAAAGCGGTGGGTGTCATTCATTTTCAATTGTATATAAAACCATGAACATTTTTTTAGTAAATTTTCTAAAGTGAAATTTATATGCATTAATTAATTTGTTATTCCAATATACGAATTGGAAGCTGAAGTTTTCGCTAACTTTACCACCTATCTGACCAATTACAGTTCATCGTGCGATGATATTCACTGCAATCAATCATGTTTCTATAAAGAATTGTGTTGCTATTATTAAATGCTTACAAATGTACAACATCTGCGATTGGGAAAAATAGTATTATATTTAGAGGAGATAATAATCTGAAGTTATTTTAAATTGATCCAAATTAAGAACAGCTTTCTACTCAAGTAGGAGTCCAAGGGCAGTAAATATTGGTGCAATCCCACTTTAATTCAAAGTTTAAACTATTATTAAATGATTACAATAGAGCCATAGATATTTTGGATGAATTCATCAATGAGAGGTAAGCAAAATATTTAAGTAAATAAAGTTTGGATTACCAAGAATTTAGAATTATAGACAAGAAATTTCTTTACAAATCAATAAATCAATAAAATCACAGAATTGAAGGAATCAAAATCTGTTTTTTTCATTTAATGCTTAGAAAGATATGTGACACACAAAATACTAAGACAAACTAAACAAAAATTGAAATAAAACCAAAATTAAACATTGGTTCTTTCTTTCTCGATTTCATATTGTATTGATTCTGTCATTTAAGATTGAGAGAATTAAATCATTTTTGAAATATATAAAAAAGATCTTATTTAAGGAATTTGTTATTCAAACAATGGTTGTTCTTCAAAGAACATTATTCAGGAGTTTAATTATCTAAGCTAAATTATACAATGAGTTTTACACAAAAAGAAGAAAAGAAAAAACAAAGATATTCTAAACAAAATATGTTGTTCTAAGATATAAAATTTTAATTTCCTAGAAAATCTATGTTTAAAATCAAATTTTAATAAACAGAATTCTATACGATATAAAATGGCCAGTTTTTACTAGAAAAATCTATTCCAAAATTTTAATTAAAAATTGTTTCCTTTATAAGTTTTGTTAGGTTTTAATGATTGAATTCAAGAAATTCTTCTTCTGAAAAAATAAGTAAATTTTCAAAGCGAGGAAACCATAAAGTTGGAGTTTTTGTTAGCATTCTAGAAAATGGCGTCTGTAAGAATGAATTGTGTGTTTGAAAATGTCGACTGAAATTTCTAATAGCAGTAAAAAGAAGAGGACAAAGAATGAGGAGTAAAGGATTAAGAAAAATGATGAGATAAAAGGAGAAAAAGAAGAAAAAAAACAAATAAATAGAAGAAAAAGAAAAAAAAGGAGAAAAAGACGGAGAAGGAAAAGGCGGAGAGGAAGAATAAGAAAAGAGAAAGAACAATAAAGAAGTAAAAGACGAATAATAAAAACAAAGAGAAGAACAAAGAAGAAGAATAAGATAGAAGAAATAAGTAGAACAACAAAGATACAATAAAGAAGAAGAAAAAGAGAAAAAGAAGAACAAAGAAAAAGTAGAAGAAAAGACGACGAAGAACAAAAAAATAAAGAGACGAAAAAAGAGACAAAAAAGATGGAGAATATAAAGAGGAAAAAATAGTAAATAAAAAGAAAAATAAGAGAGATTGTAAAAGAGAAGACGAAAATAAAACAGATATAAAAGATGAAAATTTGAGGATAAAAAGGGAAAAAAAGATAATTAAAAAAATCAGATTCGAAAAAAAAGAAAACTAAAACAGCCCACTTCTTATACTTTATCAAATAATTCAAAGTAAACATAATGGGAGTAATCCACTTGGTGAAGCATGGAATAGGATTCCGGACTTTGGAATTGTAATAAGCGACTTTACATCTCGATCGTTTCATTGGGTTTGAACTCTGGCTTAAACCCCTGTGAAAGGTATCAATCTTGATATTCCCTCCTGATATAGTTTTAATAACGTGTTTATAAAAAAATTATTGATCAAAGAAAAGAGTTCATCAAAAAACATCATTATTGGCATTAAATGACAGAAAAAGGTTGATATACCGGAAAATCAATCACTCAATCAATGCAAAAATAAAATGCAAAAATAAAATGCAAAAATAAAATAAACATTTTTTCTTAAATATGGAGAGATTAAAAAAACAAAATGTTGATAAAAATGATCATAGTAATAATGATAATAATAATAGTAAAAAAAAGGTAAAGAAGGCCACAAGACGACAACGATGACGACTAAGAAGTAGAAGAAGAAGAAAAGGAGGAGAACTGGATAAGAAAATGAAAAATAGGAAGAAAATGAAAAAGAAGAAAAAGAATAGACACGGAGAAGAAAAAAAAAAGAATGAAAAGAAGGAGTATGAGGAGGAGAAAATGAAAATGAAGAAGGACACGATGAAAACGAAGAAAAAAAAAGAAAACTAGTAAAGAAAAAGAAGAAAGGAAATAGAGAGAGAGAGAAAAGCTAAGTATTTAATTACGAAGTCGAATGATGGGAGTCTTTCTAATGAAGTGCTGTTTTGAAAGCCGAACTTGATTGCTAAGAAAGGTTGTAGAAAAGCCGAAAAGAACGAACGACCTGGATAGTTAACGACTTGGCCAGTTAAAGAACAAAAAAAGAAATAAAAAGAAAAAAAAGAAAAAAAAGAAAAAAGGAAATGAATAAAAAAAAAGGAAGAAATAAATAAAGCCAATGCTTCTTTTTTTATTATTCGCCTTTTCGTCGTCTTTTTCCTGAATTTCTTCTCTTTTCCGCCATTTTGAAAAAAAAAACTAACTCAACTCCCTCACCTACTTCCTTAATTTCGTTTATCCTCCTTCTCCTCTCCCATGCCGACCCCCTGCAAAACTAAAACTCATGATGAGGAGGATGTTGGGACATTATGCAAAGAAGAATTTAAGAAGAGGAAGAAGAGGCCAGAAGAAAAGAGCGGGCTCGAGGTAAAAAGAGTACAAAAATAGACGAATTAGTGATTGGATGCTTTGAGTCCTAGTCCTGTTCCTAACTACAACATTTGATAAGATTGCGTGCCCACCACTAAATAGCAAGATCTGCCTAAAATGGCGAATTTGGAAATAATTTTCAACGGCCTCCTGATAGTTGGCGTGCTTTTGTTGCGGGTAATTGACGGCTTGTTTGGGAAGTCGACCAAATATGTTCATTTACTCCTGAACGATTCAGCAACGAAGAAGAAGAAAAGGAAAAAGAATTGGGTAGAGTTGGGGACTGTTAAGAAAGAAAGTGGGCTGGGAGTGATAGTCCGAAATAGCTGCCCTTGAAGAAGAAAACAGCAATGGGGTGGTGCGAAGTGAAAAAGAATAAGCAAGCCTTCTCCGGTCTATTAATGCTAACTGGTTTAAAACATGTAATGTCTTCGCAGGATCTAACATGGTGCGGGCGCATTTGATTACTATAAAGCCGTTTAAACATTTTATATGTTGATAAAAGTGTAATTTAGGGTAATCGTCGCTGAGAAAATGGGTTGGTGCGAGTATTGCTGAAAAGTAGCAAGTTGGGAAAAGGAACTCTATTTCACCTAACCCTCACTTATCGCGTTGAAACAGAAAAAAAAAACTAAATCAGCCGGTCGACTGACGGAACCCAGCCCAGCCTAGCCTATACCGGCCCGAACCAGCCAAACCTAGCCCGGTCAGGCAGTCGGCTGGCCTGACCTATGGATAGAGAGGCAGAAATTGCTGCAATAAAATGATCAGATAGAAAACACGAGCAACAAAAAGTCAAAGAACGAATGGTTCTCGTTTGGGGGAACAAAAATGATTACTTGAAAGTATTGAACAAAATAAAACACTTTATCTTGTTATCAGGCCAGCATTCATATCCAACGTCTTGGGTTTCTTACGGTCCACATATTAATTTATTTAATCTTCCTGCTTTTTCATAAAGAAATAATCGCTATAAATATGTAGTTTTGAGTTTTTGAAAAAATATCAGAAGCCTTATGAGCCAGAAGTATACAATAACTAGCATCAATACCAACCATTGCCTTGAAGTTTGGAAACTCTTCAACACTAAAACAGTGGGAGTAGACAGAATTAATCTAGTGATTGATGAGTCCAGTTTATTGGTATATTGGACAATATTCATTCCCAAATAGTATTCAGTTTTTGATTTCAAACTCGACAAATTAAAATTGTGTAATTACATTTCGAACAAAAATGATTGATTCATATTCGTTAGATTTGATTTGAAATTTTATAATTGAATGCAGGTCAACCTACTTGGCTTACATAATACAAGTTCAGTTTCGATCTGATCGTATGAAATACATAGATATAATCAATGAAGGAAGGTGATTAAGACTAGTTTAACTGACTGAAGAGAACCAGACAAATGTTTTGAGGAAGTTTAAGACTAACAGACATTATTTCTTCGTTGTAGGAAAGAATTTAAAAAATAATTACTTAGCAACATTTTTCCTATAAAATCATCTTCCACAGTGACAGCTTTAAAAATTCACTTAGCAAAATTAAACGAGATGTGTTTGATAATCCTGAATTACCTACAATTGGTTCGCAAATCTTGGATGATCTACCAGTGGTTTTCAAATCCTGGATCATCTCATTCATACTGGTTAGAAAATCGTATATAATTTCAATGTCTTTGGGATTCCTTGGTTGCCGTCCATGAGAATTACTACAAGATGTTCTAAATTTGTATTTTCTTACAAATTCTTAAATAGAAAATCTTTTTTTTCAAAGATTAGAATTATGATGAAAGGGATTTGTCATATATGATTCTTTTTTTTCTTGATTTCTGGCAATCCGTTGACGTTCAGAATAAGTTGATACATAATTTATAATAATTAAAATTAAAACACTTGAAAAATAAGGCATCCATTAGAAATCGTAATGTACTGCCCAATCTAAAAGCAGATTGACAAATTTGAATAGACTTTTATTTATGAAACTTGACACCAATATCGATATATCGGCCCTGGTATCCTGGGGAAAAAGACAACTCACTGATATATCGATATATCGGCCCTGGTATCCTGGGGAAAAAGACAACTCACTGATATTTCGGCCCTCTAATGTTGTCTAATAGAACGGCTCTGATCGGTTAATTGGTAAGTTTCCTAAGTCAGGGTCCAAAGCGCTAAAGTTAACTGAAAAAATGTTGAAAAAGTATTTCCAATGTTTCGAAATTCGCCAGAATGGTTAAATTCAAAGATTTATTTTATAAAGTTTCCAATTTAAGACGAGTTTAACAAATTTAATTCTATCTACGTATTTTCAAACTAGATGTGTATAATTGTAATTGACAACAATAGAATTTGATGGAATTTGGTTTATATTTTTGTGACCTATGTGTGCATATGCATTTTCATTTATGTAGATGTATGTTGGTGTATATATCGAGAGATTTTATGTAATTGAAATTATTTAAGAGGACACAATACAGCCAGAGAATAGATGCGTTAAATACATTCCTCTACTTAAGCAGAAATAAAATAACCTTTATATTCGACCCAAAAACAAAACAAAATAAAAAACAAACAAACGTATCGATCTCTTAAAACTTATTTCTGAAAAAGATGCGTTCCTCTTACTTCTACTTACATTTATCCTCTTCCTACTGCTACTGCAGTCATTCCTCCTCATTCTCCTCCCCTTCCTCTTGCTGCTACTTCAGTCGTTCCTCCACCTCTCCCCTGCTGCTGCAGTAACCGTTCCTTCACCTACTAGACATAATGACATACTCTTCAGTGAGACCTGCTCAAATAATGACATTCTGCCACGATACAATCAACCGATAGTGTTTAATGAAATATAGTGAAACTTCTCACGTTATATGGAAACACTGACACATGCACTGATCTAAAATTCCCTAAAACCAGAAAATATGATATAAAAAGCGTGAAAAATTCGACAGGATAACTGAACATCCTTTATGTCTCTACTTGACCAGTTTCAATAAGAAAAGAGTTGGTTGCAAGAAAAAGACACAGAAAAAACAGAAATAGAATTTTATAGGAATATAGAGATGGATAGATAGACCGATAGGTTGCTTGTTTTAATGGTACCACTCACACCTTCTTAGCTCTTCAACTTTAAATAAAATTACTTTAAAAGAGAGAAAAAAATTACATTTGAAACAACCAACGTATATAAAAAAATGGGTAGAATTATTTTGGAAAGAGCCTTGTATATAAGAAATCGGTGGCATTACTTTCGTAACGCCTCTCATATGAAAACAAATGGGTGGCACTAATTTTGGAACGATTTTCATAGGTGGCCCGATTTTCATAGGCGGTCCGACCCCTGCTGTATCCTATCCTCCCTTTTACCCCGCTGTTGTCTTGTGTGAGTAGCTCTGTGGCTAGTGAGGCCTGCATTGGACAGGCAAATTCTGCCGCAGACTCCGCAAGAATATCCAGTCT
>JAYKTE010011585.1:0-15957 GCA_036873565.1 Xipholeptos notoides
CTATTTAATCCATAGCTAGAGGGAATGTGAGGATTCATACCTTCCTAACGATATTAGTAAAATTATCAACACAAATGGAACAACTGGGATTCGAACTCACTTACTATTCACAAGTCCGACTGCCTACCCACTGTGCCAAATGGACGCCTCCATGCCAGTTCATGCATAAAATAGTAGTGTATTAACTATACCAAAAACAGGAACAATGAAAGAATTTCTCAATTAAATATTTCATTTACATTTTTATAAGTCATAAATAATCGGCTCCTGTTTGTTTTGCGTCTGAATTCATTCATACCCAAGGGGAGGAAGATGAAAAACTTTCTCCTTTGTCTGCTGATCAAGGTACCTCGCGTTCAAAATGCTCAGTCACCTTTTCATACCATACATGTAATAGTCTTTACTTAACCTGATTACAGGTAATAGTCAAATGTCAGTCTTGACAAGATCCACCTGGTACACTGGCTTTGGTTGGGCACAACAAAAAGAACAGCAACAACTTTTTTTGAAGACAACAGAAAAACCAAGAACTACTTTTCAGAAACCCAAACAATAACCTATTGACACTATCCATGTAACACGTGAAGTACTACCAGCCAGTCTGAAGGTGCCACACAGGATTTTAGAAAATTGTGTACAGTTTTGATGTACAGCGACTGTACATATCAAATAAAATTGGAAGTTATTTTTTTTGGAATCCTTCAGATGAGGTTTGATGATTTGTTTATACTGATTATTATTGTCATCTTGACAAGGTTTCAGCTGATGAACCCTTCAGCCTATTTCAGGTGATTATACTTGGAAATGTTCATGTTGTAATCACAGAATTCCCAACTTAATCCAATATTCAATCTACAGGGTTAGACTTTTCCAATTCTGTTTACCAGCAGCGGATTTTTGTGCTAGTCTTAAAATGTATTATTAGAAATTACTGTGCTTGGGTTGGATTGAAACTCACCTTCAGATAATGCTAACTTACAACTGGAGAAACTCAGTGCTCTTATCTGTTGCACTACAAGTCCAGTTCTAAGTGAGCATTGAGAAGATAACAATAATAAAGATGAGGACAGTAGTCCACAAATTTGAGTTACCTGTTAACCCTTCTGGGACATTTGTCTGGAGAGATAGCCACTTCATAATGTTGAATAAAGCCCTTTGGTATTGTGATCTGGAAATAATTTGCCCGTAGTTGAATGGTTCTACCTTGGGTTCCTACATTTGGCCGTGGAGGAGAGACAAATTCAACCACAGGTACAGGAGTCTGTGAAGAGGAAGACACGGGCGTAGGAGGGGCTACAAAATAAAAAAGAATAAAAATACAAAATATTTAAAAAAAAAAATTAACCCCCAACTTTTAAAGGATAATAAAAGTAATTTTTTTGTCTGGTGATAAAACAGCCTATTGGGAAAAGTTACATAAAAAGTTCATATGATTTTATACAGAATATTAAAAAAACAAATTACCCCCACCACTTTTACATAATGATAAAAGTGATTTTTGTTTGGTGAAAAGACAGCCTATTTGAGGTATTTAGTTGTTTCTAACAAAATTAAAAAACATTCTTTTGGCAATTCAAAATTGAAGCTGTAAACTCAATCATGAAGGACATCAATGTCTTCCGATTGATGAAAAAGAAAAGAGTACTGAGGTCCTATTCCTAAAAAATAAGGCCTCTTGTATGATATCAAACAAAGCTTTCATTGTGTAATAAAAGCCTTCTATGTTCATAAATATTTTAGTTGTTGAATTTTAAAGTCATTGTTTAAAAATCTGGTTTTGTTGAAACATTTAATATGAGTTTTTTGTTCTCAAAGTGGAGCATGAACCAGCAGTGTCATTTTAGACAATGCTCCAGATGTGTATAAAGTTAAAGCTCCACTAGTGTATGTTTGTCCTTAGTTCTCGAGGATGGCCAATGATATCACTTGGCTCGATGGGTCCAGAGATGGCAGATGAGACCAATCTGGGCAAGAAAGCCTCTGCCACAGGTAGAGCAAAAGTGGGTAGTGGCTAAACTGTTGGGATTAGCTATTCTAGCTTTTTGCAAATGGCGTTTTTTCGTCTGCCCGCTCAATACGCTGTTCGTCTGCCCTGAGAGCCCCTACAGCAACAGCATGGCACAAGGAAGAACATTTTCATGTTGATATTAAGTCTGCAAAGCAGAGCTACTGCTTTCAAATAAGACAGAGAAGACAGGGTAGGTATAACTAAAAAATTAAAATACATTAAATAATATACATGATGACAATTCTAGATCCTGATTGGTTTGCTGCTTTTATCCTTGGTTATAAATGTAATCTTCCAACTCTCAACAAACATATCTTACGCACTAAGACCAAAAATATAGCAACAAATTACTTACGTTCTCCTGGAGGAAATGGAGGAATGGACTGCATCATTGAAGATCCTGGAAAAAATTAAAAGAAAATTCAATTCCATGGAGATTTTGTCAAAGGTTTGTGCCAAAGAGCAGAATATTTTTTTTCACAAAACTCTTAGGAGTGTAGTAGAGTGGATGTGATGGACTAATGAAACACATTCATAATCCTACAATTCTTTCATTCTAACAAACCCTTTATTTTGAGGTAGAGTGAGGAGAAGTTGTTAGAACTCACTCATGCACAGACATGGACTATTCCAAACTATATACATTTCGAGAGGTAACACTCTCCATAGAGCCTGAAACATGTTGGTTTTACTACGACCACTATCATTTCTCTTTGTATTGTCTTTTATTATCGTAAAACCTACCTACCTAATATCCATACCAGAGTCTTTCTTGGTTACCCTTCCAGGGCCACAACAAATCTAGTGACAAAGAACCAACTCTTTAAAAGGGATACCCATGCATAACATTACCAGTCACGACTAGTTTATTATCCACCAATGACAAACCAAACTTTGAACTTACGACAAAAGCAAAAATAACAAACCTGTCAAGAAATATGCTAAAAATCACTTTATTTAGGTTTGTTTGTGGGGTTTTTTGTGTATTTTTTATGGCATATCAACCTTTTTTAGTCATTTAGTGCAGAGAACAAGCATTTTTAGTAAATCTTAATTTTTGTTCACACTTAGTATTTTGAATAACAAATATATGCACTATTTAACCCATAGCTGGAGAGAATATTAAGATTCAAACCTTTCATAAGGGTTTTAGTCCAAATATGAACACAAATGGAATGACTAGGATTCGAACTAGTGTACTACGATTTAGAAATTTGACTGTCTATCCACTGGCCCAAGTTGACTTCTCCCAGTTTATTTACAGCAACCAATATTACCATTCAAAATAGAAAATAAAATAAACAAAAAAAAAATCACTTCATTTGAGTTTTAAAAAAATTTGAAAAAAAAAATCGTTTGACCAAATCAAGCAAAAAGCTAAATCTAAGTAATATTTTTTGATAAAGTGATTTTTTTCTTTCTCTCAGAGAAAAAAAAAAAGTTGTCCACATAAAACAGTAATTAGTAAAATTAGACACTAAAAAAGAAAACTTTTGCCCCAGCTAAGTAAAAACAAACAAACAACAAAAATAGAAGAACGCTTGTTGCAACAACAACAAAAATAGAAGAACGCTTGTTGCAACAACAACAAAAATTGAAGAACGCTAGTTCCAACAACAACAAAAATTGAAGAACGCTAGTTCCAACAACAAAAATAGAAGAACGCTAGTTCCAACAACAAAAAAATAGAAGAACGCTAGTTCCAACAACAACAAAAATTGAAGAACGCTAGTTCCAACAACAACAAAAATTGAAGAACGCTTGTTGCAACAATAAAAAAACAGAAGGACGATTAGATTGGCTAGGCAGGTTTTAATCATGTAGTAGGTAAAAGGGCTAACCACAAGAAGACTCTATATGGGTAGTATACATCCCAGCTGGGTTTTTCATTTGCTTAGATATAAAATAAAAATAGAGTGAGAGAGAGAGAAAAAGAGAGTGTGCGTGTGTTATGGAGGCAAACAGTTTACAAAGATTTGAATATGGTAAGTCTTCCTTTTTCACCCAGCAAAGATAAGGAATATCAATTTGCTCCTGATTTCTTAACAAGAATATCTGAAGAGCTCTATTACAAAAACCGATAAATGCCATCTCAATCAAAATTAAACTGATTATGTAATTCAGTCCCTTACTTTGTAATGGCTTTTATGGGCATAATTATATGAAAAAGTTGACAGCAATTGTTACATAATCCAAAATGCATACTTTAATTGGATTGATTTCTCAGATTTTCAGACAAAAAAAATCACAATTTACCAAAAATGGCTAATTTTGATATATGTTTTTGGAATCGAACTCATTTATTTTTTTGAAATTCAAGAGAAAATTGATTTGCGTAAAAGAGCAAGGTTTAGTAAATATGGTACAATTGTTCAGTTTACCTTTTTCAACCCTTGAAATCACTGACATGAAAACTAGATAAGATCTAAAAGTACTATTTATTGTACTTTGTATGTAGATATGGGAAAGGTTTACTGCCATAAATATAAAAAAAAAATCCTTTTCTGCCTTCAAACATCATAAGTTAAAAAAAAAAGAAAGGAAAGCATAATCCTTATTTTTACATAGGAACAAGTGACTATGTATTAGTGATATTTAGGAGAGCATTATAGCTATCTACTAACTTTGTTAACTAAAGCTAACAGTTAACTACAAAACAAAGTAGAGGGTAATATGACCAATAAATACTGCCAACTTAAATGCATTCGTATTTCCATCTGTGTTTATGGTTAACTTGTATAAAAGAGAATAAGGATGAAGAAGATTAAGTGATTCTGTAACAGCTATTGTTCTTCTAACTTGATTATGAAAGAAAAAAACGTTTTCAAAAAAAAGTACTCATACATTTTGTAATCAAGTAGGTGCAATAGTAATTGAACAGGTAAAGAAAATATTGTAGAAATGATTATTTAATATCATTTATAATTATTTAATGACCCTTCTTTTATTCCTGCGTATTCGCAAATGTTTGGAATTAAATTAGATTCATTTAATTAAAATGTAAAAATCATTATCTAATATCATTCAGAATTATATAATGTTCTTTTTCATTCCAGTGTGTTTGCAAATGTTCAAATTGGTTTCCATTGTTTTCAAAATAAAACTGATAACCTACAACAATTGATTTGACAACATTGCCAAACATTGTTTGAAATTGCAAGCCAATCTTCGGATTCATTTTTCAAACCATCTATTGTTACTAAATGTGCTATTTTTTAGATATCCTCATAAAAAGAAATCCATTGGCATAAGGTCTGGGTAACCTACAGAAAATTCAATATTACCTAGTCCCCCAATACATTTGCTTGAATGTGTTACATAAAGGTATACATTTTTTTTTTGTATAACATCCTGTATGCATTGATACACCCTGTTATATACATTTATATACAAGGTGGCCATAAAAACACTCCTTGATTTTAAATGTTCATAAAATGCTTTAGAGCCTATGAGTGCCTATACCCTAAAACCATATGACACATGAAACTTTATTAATTTCTTTAAATGTTCACACCAAACTTGTAAGGTTATGGACTCAATAAATAATATGAAAATCAAGGAGTGTTTTTTATGGCCACCCTGTATATTAAAATTTTCTATGTATTATAGATTTACTTACCAGAAGTCTGTGGGTTTATACCAAGTCCTCCAGCTATTAAGGAAAGAAAATTTGATTAGAACAAGACAAATGAATTTTAAATGGTCATTATGTATATGTATGTATATTTAATATACTATCATTATTATTCTTTAGGCCTAAAATACAAGGAAGAATTTAGCCATGTTTTCCTAAAATCATTTTCTTTAGATAAAAAGAAACAAAGATTATGGTCTGACTAGGTAGGAGCTTCAGTTCATTTGTCCTACTATATATTAAGCTTTGTGATCGATAAATACCATCAAGTTATTCACACTTCTACTCTCATTTTCAATGTTATCTTCACAAAGTTTTGACTGATGTGCTCAATGGTCTTCTTTAGATATTACTAGAGTTGAAATCGAACAATTTCATGCCGAACTTTGAAACTTTCTCACAGCTGTGAACTTGACCCTTAATTTAAGACTGAAGATGAGTAAAAATCTGCATAACCTGAATCATGATAATCAATGCACATCTAATAAATTCAAACAAGCAAAATTCAATACTAGAAATTATTTTTTGATAAAAGCCTTCCTTGTTATGTTCTTTGAATTAAAACCAATAGCTAAAGGGAACAGGGGGATTAGCTCATATGTGAATATAATCGAATAACACAGATTTGAGCTCACATATTATGGCTCTATATTCTAAGCACTGATCCACTGTACCACAGACTTTCTCCTTTTCCTCTTTCTTTAAAATATTTATCAAACTAACTGAAGCAATGCATTGACCTAAAATGATACAAAATCTAACTTAAGGAGACAAAGATTAATTAGAAAACAAACTACAAATAAAGAATTTGAATTTCTTGTCTGAAATAGAATTATCATTATTAGAACTATTTGGATTTCTATTCTCATTTTTTATTAAGTTCAACAAAAGGAACAACAGAAAATCTCTCAACCTCTATTATTTATCCACCTATCTGATGGAATTAGCCTTTTAATTAACTCCTACCTGATTGCGCACTTTTTCTTAATGGCAAAGCATCACCAAATGTCACCCTCAATGCTGAATGTTGGTTACATAAGCTGGATTAAACTAGGGAGAGACAAAATACAGATTTTTTTTATTTCATTTCATATGACAGAAGCTATTTTTTGTTTTTATCACAGGTCCTCTTTAAGAAATCAGATAAAATTAATTGTCATTAACTCTACTATTATATAAATGTGTACGTGTGTGTGAGTTCGTTCCCTAGACTCCAAAATGGCTGAACAGATTTTGTTGAAATTTTTGACAACATTAATCCATGTATCTGGAAGTGGTATAGGCTAGGTTTTGTATTATAAAACCCCTGATAATTATCGAAAATCGAAACAATCATTATTAATTTATTTATAATCAGTAAAGCCATTTTTTCTTTCATTCTCAAGTTGTTGCCAACAACAGGACAATGACGCTGTGACGTGGTCGTTTATGACATAACGCTAAAAAGAATTTTGGTTAAATATCTTTCAAATGAAAGATTTTTTTTTTTCACCCAAAATAAAAAAGTGGTCAAAATTGGGGTCACAGTTGAAAAATTTGACCTCCTAACAAACTAATTTTGGGTCTAAACAGTTGAAATTTGACATTGAGGGCATTCAGACATAGGGCAAGCTTTGTAAATGGTTTTCGGACGGAATTTTAGCTGCCAAGAGGTCAAAGTTGAAGGAATTAATCTTTGTGGTCTCTATCAAACTACTCCGACAACTTTGGGTCTAAACACTTGAAATTTTAGATATAGATTACTTGAACCTTGGTTTTGAGCCAAAAAAAAAAAAAACTTCTAAGAGGTCAAAATGAGGGTCAAATTTGAAAATCGCTCATCCAAACAACTGAAGGTGCATCTATATCTATCTATATATCTATAAAAGTGAAATTGTCTGTCTGTCTTTGAAGGCCTGGGGGAAAACTTTTTTATTGGCTTTGTTGAGTCAATCTAACCCTTTGTATGTGTGTCTATCTTTGTACATTTTCCCTACCAAACGCCTCTGCTAATTTTCGGTCTACAGACTTGAAACTTGACAGTAAGTGGAAGATACCAACGCATTTTACTAGCAAGACATGCCAATGATTGCAATAGATGCCATTCTATTCTTGTAATTATCGATTCCAATCTGTTCATCTTGTTGTAATATTCAAATCTATTCATAGCCGAATACATTTAAATCTAAATTAATTATAATCTAAGATTATAATTCATTTAGATTTTATTTTTTTGCTATATTAGTGGATTGATTCATTCTAATGATTATAGGTTCCACTGGATTATTCCAATGCATTAATAGATTTTAGAGAACTTTGTCAAATTTCAACTTTGACAGTCCTAAGTGTTAGTAAGTGCAGTTAGTTTCAGTTGCAACTCCAATACCCTCGTGATTAGAGATAAAATTTGCTCAATTGCTTATTTCTTTTCAGATACAATCGACAAAAAAAATCCCACCCTTCCCCAAGAACTGAAATTGACCCCTCACCTCTCCCCCAAAAAACTCAACTGCAGTGAGTGCAGTTGCAGTCACGCACACGCACCGCACACCGCTGCTGCTGCTGCACCGTTTTGGCGTTCCTTTGTGTAGACTAGACTGCAGATGTGAGTCTGCATGCGCTCTCAACCTGAGTGTTATTCAAAATGTTTCCTGTGGTGGAAAAAAATAACTAAAAAGATAACATTTGAAACATAAGTGTTCACATTTTTTGTTAAAACTTAAAAAATTCTAATTTTCGTAACGGAAAAATCATTTAAGTTGTTTGTTCGTAATTGATTGACGATATTTAAGGACAGACACAGACAGACAGACAGCAACACAAAAACCACCACCAGCGAGTGTGCACTCACTGCACTCACTGTGGGTGGTGATGATGGTGGTACTGGTGTGGGTGTGTTGGGAAGCGAAATGTGGTGTGGCACCATGCAGGGTCCATGCGAGCCAAAGTAGGCCCCAACAAACCGATATCGACGGCTGATATTATCTACCGACTAAACTTTGTTAAAAAGGGCTTTAATTTTTTTTAATACTAAGTTGAACAATTTGGCTAAATGCAATGAAAAATCTATTGTAACACAGTTTGTTTTAACCAAATATTAACAGAGTTTATTGATTTAGAAAAAAGAAATATGTACACACACAGATAGGGAGTCACAGTCACGCCACACACTCAGTGCAGCCAGTTCTTTTAAGCAAATGAAGAGGAATCGTTATATAGTTACAAACATAAAATAAAGTTTAAACCAAAAATTGTTCCCGCTATTTTAAAAATAATTTCTTGTTCGGCTACCGAAATAAGAATTGAAAGGAACTTCATTAGGTTTTGTTTTACGCCATATCAACCCCCTTTGATATGACGTAAAGGGTAACAGTAAACAGTAACACTGATTACAAAAAAAGCCCAGGGATGAGCACATAGAAAATGGCCTTGTGCCGAACTTGGGTTGGTGCTCTCGATCAATTGAATAGCATATCAACCCCCGTCTCGTCCACCGAGTTAGTTAATTCAATGTCAAATTATTCAAGGTTTTTTTTATATATGGTAAGAATTTAGTGTCTGTGAGTGAGTAAGAGTGTGTGTGTGTATGTATGATTTTTTATTATTCAAATTTGAGATCTTAAAAACATTTAATTTTTGTTTTTCGTTTCATAGTTAAACAGTGAATCAAAACAAATTTAACAACCATCAAGACATGGAAATCATAAATGTGTTTGAAAAGTAGCTTCTCGATTAAAAAAAGAAAAAAAGAAACGGGTCTGAAGAGAACTGACAGTGACAGGTTTATTCTTTAAAATTAAAATAACAATTAGAAATAAAAGATTCTATGATATGAGACTGGACTGACTGACCCCTTACCCCTCCAGCCGTAAAAACGACAAAATCACCCCACCTCCCGCGCCTTCTAAAAAACATTAACACAAAAAAGAAGTCCTGACAAGAAGAATCGATTCTCTTTTGGAATAACAGTAACAAACACTCACACTGTAGTGGTAACAATAACTGTAGTTTTGTTTTTTGTTTTTCCAAACCATTAAAGCTAAATTCATTAGATCTATCTCGGAATTATTAAAACGGAAGAAATATTAAAACAAAATTCAAAAAGTATGATTATATATAAACAAAAAGTGCTTCTTGGTTGCTCATTCTTTCGTTCGAAGTTTAACTGACTACTATGTGACTGTGTGTGCACACCGAGGGAAAGTTTTGAAAGTCTGGATAGTAGTAGTAATCAACACTTGAAGATGAGACAACATTACAAATTATTTCCACTTAAAATCCAATTTCATTAATGATAATCAAAATTGAACTTATTCTTATTTAACCCAAACAAATAATTAAGTTTTCAATGCAATATAATTTCTTTCTTGCACTTAAAATCTAATCTCTTAACTCACATATGGTTTTGGTTAAAGTCCATATGAAGAAGCACAAGGGACATTCAAAATTTTAAGTAATCGATAATAAACAAGAGTCAAATAATGACAATTAATTTAACTAGAACTAACTGGAATTAAATAAATTCACCAATCCAATGTTTACCCAATATTTAATAACTATTATTATTATAATAAGTTAAACGGACGGTATGGCTAAAGACGGAAAACCAAAGGTTTAACGAAAATAATAAAACTAAAAAGAAAATAATATATCGAATTCCAATAGACCCAAATTAATTCAGGAATGCATCGTTATAAATCAACTTATGATGACCCCAAAAGGACAGACAGAAAACAGAGTGCTCCCGGGCTCCCCCTCTTTACGACTGCTTACTTCCACTCCCCAATCACCACACACACACACACACAACTGACAATAAAAGTTCAAACTTTTAGACACAAAAACATAAGAGAAATTTGAAATAGCGATAAAAATCGGTTAAAAATGTTGTTAAAAGCAAGAAAATTTTGGTTATTGTTACTTTTGGGGAAAGAAGGAAGGGACCGTACACCGTACCGTAAAAATATCGTCAAACTTCATCAAATCCACATTTATTTTTTTTTCGGGTGGGTTAAAAAAAGGTGATTTAATAATTTTAGTGTTATCCTCTAAAATTATTCAATCACCTTTTATTTTTAACCACGCTTTATTAAGAACAAGCCAATTGAATTAACATTTAACATTTAAAAAATCCGTGAGAATATAGTCCTCGAAAACTATTAAAAGAACCCCTAAAAAACTTTTTAAAACATTGATTTTTAAGCAGTGTTTTTAAGTAAACATAGCAATTAATGGTAGTAATTTCATAATGACATGCATCGGTTTAAGAAACAGCAATATTAAAGGTAAAAAAATAACAAAGACCAAAAAGTTAGACATAAGAAAAAAAAGGGGGCTATATTGGGTCAGGTCGGGTACCCTGAATAAATTTAAACGTTATTCATCCATACAAAAAAGTATCCGTTAAAATCCTAGAAACATACAATCAAAATGTTTAGAAAACTATGTTTTAAGAGGATTAAATCATATAGAGAAAGTTATAAACGAATAAATAAAACTAAGTCTTTCTGAGAGGGGAAATTTGCCGGCAAAATAACGGTGGAACTATCCACCCGGTATAGCAAGGCTAAAGAGGCTCAGATATTTGAAGGAATTAAAACGAACTACTACCATCTTCCACAAAACAGAATTTTTATAATATTAAATAACAATCATTGTTAATTACTTGATTATTTACTTCTAAGTTTTTAAATTCAATTTTGCACAGAAATGAATTTTAAATATAAAGTTTAAAAAAACTTATTTAGATTTATTTTTGACTGGTGGCGATTTAAAAAAACTACTGAACCTATTTCATAATAAATGGTAATAATCTAAGTAGTAGAATTAAATACTGGTTAAAAATTGATTGTCAAGTAATTTTAACTTTAATTTCAAACATTAAAGAAACGATTGTGTTTTATTATTTTTTTAGAACACATAATTTCTTTAACTAAAAAATAGGTATCTAAACGAGAAAAATGTGTCTTAAAAATAGATAATTTTACAATAAAAAGTTTCGTTTTTCCTAAGTAAAGGAAAGGAGAGAGAGAGAGACAGATAGAAAAACCTAACGTAAAAAGTTTTCTACAATAATTAGGAAAAGTAGGAAAAATAAAGTATAAAAAAGTAACTTTAAAGTTGTTCACTTACCTGATAGTTGTGCGGGTAGCATATTTTTTTTGGAATGAGAAAAAAATCTAATTTCACTGTCGGCAAGTGCTCTCTCTCTGCTCTCTTAAGTCCTTTCTCTCCCCACGTAAAAAACACAAAAAACTTAACCGATAAAATTTTTTTAAAGTTTCTTCCTTCACATTTACATCAGAAATCAGATTCAAAATTAAACGTTCAAGTATGTGTTTGTGCAAATTTTCCCAGGTAAGTTGAAAGATTTGCAAGTAAAAAACAATCGTTAATTAAGAATTACAAAGTTTAAAAATTATCTCTATTCTCATGTCTATGTTTCTTAAAAGTTCTTTTTTAGCGTATATAAAAATAGCTTATCTTGGTGTATCGGGTAGTCCCTACAAAATAAGATATGAGAAGACACAAGACTTCAAAAAATTATGTGTAACAAAAATGTGTATGTGTGTGTATGTATATATATATATATATTAAAAAAACATATATATACATACATACACACACCCACCCACACCCGATATATTTTAATCTATTAATGTCTATATATTCCGGTAAATATAGATATACAAATAAAGTGTGCTAAAAATTAGGGTGGGAGAGAGAAACGAGGTAGAAAAATATCCGGCCGTTTTTTCAAGGGTGACAACTAAAACTAAAGCTTGATGTAAAAAAAAAAAGAAAAGACTCTCCAGACAGAAAGGAGAGAAAAAAAAAGTTGAAGAAGTAGGGGGGGGCGGTCAAGACGATTTTTTTAATAGAGGGAGGGTAAGAGTTATGAATAGAACAGAATTGGAGGTAGAAAGTAAGAGAGAGAGAGAGATAGAGTAAAACCATGTATAATAGGGAAGGGGTATAACAATAATTATCACTGAGAGACTGAACATTAGTGAGGGAGGGAAGAAAACACACAAACACAAAACGGGCGAGGGTGATTTAGACGCAATAAGAGAGGGTAAAGGAAGGTAGATTAATTCTGTCTAGTGGTGAAAGAATGAAGTTTGTGTTCGTAAAAATAGCCATTCTTTTTATTCTGTTATTCTCGGTTTATATATTGGATTTTACACACCACTTTCCCTAACACACTACACTCACCACACACAAGGTTTATGCAAACTAGCAATTGATGGATGATGCAACACACCACCCTCAAGATACAAATCTTTAATGACAGTTTTAAATGTGATTAATATCATCTTTACCAAGAAAGAAAGACTAATAAAATAGATTAATATTTTGGCATGACTTCAAGATTTGATTGTAAAAGTAAAAGATAACTTTACAAAGAAAAGTACACTTTTAATTTTGGTAACTTAACTTATAAAATCAAAAGTTTTTGACAATTAAAGATTTACCAAAAATCTTGAAATCAATAAATGATTCAACTTTCAAGTGTAAATAATCAAATAATAAACTATTTTCAGAAAATATGGTTGCGATACTTGTGGTAAATTTTCAATTAACAGAATGGCCAATATATAGCATTTATTTCTGGAAAGGTAGATGAATTCTGTTAAAGAATTATAAGATGAAAACCCATATTTTGCATTTTATCATTTATTTTGTTTTTAAAGATTTTAGAGATCTTAATTCAACTAGTATAGGAATTATATAGATTATCATTCAGATTATTAGGAGAATTACACTGCTTTCATGATTTTTGGGGTAAATATATGAGAACTTTATTCTAAACAAATTTACAATAATGCTTTTTACGGATCCAGCCCAGATTGTTCAACTACTGCCCATGAATGCAGGCAGAATACATTTTGCTGGAAACTGCAAAGCAAAAGTTTGTAAGTAACTTAGTGTTCTTGCCATAGGGCCATGGTTCTACTTGTGTAGGTTGTCCAGTGACAACTTATATTGACCAACTATGAAGTGATACACGTTATCATTCTGGGGACCTGGCAACCTTGATGCAAGACGGGGATAGATAGCATAATATGTTTGTTTATTTTCGTTTTACGGCATATCGACTTGCCATGATATGGTCATGAACGTTTGAGCTAGCTTGATCAGATGATATTGATTTTTGTTTTTATGTTGATGGTCTTTCAATTTGTCTATGGAATTTGTTCAGTAAATTCTATGAACTTTTTATGCATATGTACTGTTGTGTGGCCATATTACTTGTAGAGTTGTCTGTTGTGGATGATATTGAGACAGGAGGTTCAAAGTTGGAAGGACTTACTTACTTTATGAGAGATGGTTCTTTGTTTGCTATTGCAAATTCAATGAGAGTGGGTGACTTCATCACTCTGGTCCTTGGTTGGCATGTTATAGCTGGAATAGAACATAGTCGCCAAGTCGAAGATACTGGAGTGTGATTTTTTTACAAAGCTGCTTTGTTCATCGTCGTGTTGTCAGCACAAGCCTGTCACCTCCTCTGCCTAAAACAAAACTATCTCACAATTCTCCTTCCCTTACCTTGGAAGTTAATGACCCCCACCCAAGCTGCTCTAGGATTGTCGCGCATACGGTGGGAGACAATATCTTTTGACAAAATTTATAATATTATCCAACATATGTCATGTGATCATCTGCATCTGGTCAGACCAATGACCGCACAGGCAAGAAACTAACAGTCACCAAAGGCCATTGACTCCGTGTCTACACTTATCTACTAAACATGCTCTATCACTGATACTGAGCACTCTAACTATAAATATAGGCAAACTTACTCTACAGTTTAATATATATATTTATATATATATATGTATATATATATATACATGTATATACACATATATATACACATATATACATATATATATACATACACATATATATACATATATATACATATATAAATATATATGTGCGTGTGTATAAGTTTTTGATTCACCATTATTAGACAAGTAAAATTTACTGAATATGATTACAATAGGAACACCTATTCGTTTAATTATGATAAACTAAAAACTTAATAATTATAATTTGTCACTTAATTAATTAAATATACAAGTATAAACATGGAAATGCCGGAATTTGGTGGTTCACTTATTTTTATTTATTTAACATCTACTAAAATTCAACACCCAAGAGTAAGTTAAATGTTAAATTGGCACCAAAGCTCCAAGATTCTGCTTCTTTTGCATTGCTAAAAACCCAGAAGCCACCAAAGAACCAATTCACGACAAATCTTCCTCATATTTATGATAAAAATAAAATATCTTCCTAAAGAAACTACAGGTGTGGCGTATGCTGATGCTGATGTTATATGACTGATATGACACTGAGTGATGTGGCACTAGATGAAATGGCACAACTCATGTGACACTGGTGTTACACAACTAATGTTGTACCACTGATATGCCATTAACTGGTATTACACAACTGCTGTGGCACAACTAATATTACATAACTGATGTGGTACTAACTGTATTGGTACAACTGATATTGTACAGCTGATGTGCCACTAACTAAAATGGCATTAGCTGATGTGTAGCACAACTGATGTGGTTTAACTAATGTGGCAGTAGCTGCCGTGACAATTTATTCCAACATAACTATGGCCCATGCCATCTAATAGCATTACAAAAATGGCATGAAATAGCATCCCAAAAATGCTGTGTAATGACATAACAAAAATGACATTAATAACTAGGGCTGTGAAAAAAAAACAGAATAAGTTTTTTTGTGCCAAAAATATGCTGAAATAAATATTTGCATATGAATCTTAAACTTATTCATTTCTCTTTTTCATATAAATTAAATTAAACATGGTAAAACCTTAGTCGGTGTGAAATTATCCTTTGAACCCTGACTTAGCAAAATTACCAACAACACAATGAGAGCTCTTAGCCGTTCTATTAAAGGACCATATTAGGGACGAAATATTAGTGTGTCTTCTTTTACCCTAGGTCTTCAGAGCCGATATATCAGCCATTTAGGGTCTATAGATTAAAAATGTCTCTATAATGTGTCGAAGAAATAGCAAGGTTTAAATATGCCCCTGTAGTCATCTACAACTTTGAAAAAGTTTTTTCCCCAATATAAGGCTGTTTTAGCGGACACCCAAAGAAGCTTTTATTTTGATAATTTAAAGACAAATTTAATTGTAAAATGCAGTGAATAAAATATTCAAATTCCACAGAGCGTTGAATTGTTCACAGTATATTAGTCTTCGCGCGGAAATGCGAGACACAAAATGTTTCTTTAATTTCACAGATGTAAGAAAAAATAACTAAAAAGCACTTTCGCACAGCGAAGA
>JAYKTE010011696.1:0-15953 GCA_036873565.1 Xipholeptos notoides
TTGAGTAGGTCAGTTTGAAACGTACAAAGTTAATTCAACAATTTCTCGCTGTTAATTTTTGAACATTACAGTAAAGCCATATGTGCAGCAGAAAAGTAATAATTGGTTTGGGTCTAACTCCCTCTTATGAAATCGATCAAGAAAAATGTGAGGGAAAATTATTTTATACAAATGTTTAACATTAAATAATTAGTAAAAATATCTCAAGTACTACTTAAAGTTATGATCTAAATACACATCAATTCATAAGTTAGTGTAAATCACTTAATTGCTGAAAATCAGATAATGGATTCCAATGCTCTTATCTCTAGTTTTTAGCTTAACTCAATGTCTCTGGCCAGAAGAAACCAATGTTAAATCAATAGCAATCTGTCAGCATATATAAGCAATAATTTTTATTTTTCTAGTTATTATTACTTAATAGATAAGAGAATAATTACTACATGTAATGGTTAGGAGTACTGGAGTCTAAAAAGATTAATATGAATGAAAAATAAAGGAAAAAGCTTTCAATTCCAGAAAATGAAGTATTTTTCAATTTACATTATAATTATTTATTTATTGCTTTGTTAAAAAAAAGTCAGATTAGATTTTCACAATTGAGTCTCAACATTTCTCAGGCAAAAAGCAAGAAGACTCACCATGTATCACCGTGTAAGAACAAGTTCCTTTCAATAGGCAAAGGAGTAGTGGTACAATAGATATGTGCTTAAAAATGTATTAAAATCATAATATCAAATCCCGGTTACTCCATGATATTCCTAATATTCTTATGAAAGGTATGAATCCTTCAATTTTCTTCAGCTTTTGGTTGAATATTGCATCTTGTATTATTCAATTAGATTGACAAAGAAGAACTTGATCAATGATTTTCTTCATCATTAAATGACCAAAACACATTGTTCAGCCATTAAACAAATAAAAACAAACATCTAATCGCCAGAAAGATTTACATTTGTACTTTATGGTTTATGATTAAAAATGTTAATTGATTTCTATTTGTTTTCTAATATTCAACTTGTGATATGCAAATGCACTATTGTACGCAATCATAACTAAAAATAACCAACTGAGAAGCCATCTGCTTTAGTCTAAATCAATAGTTTTGATAAGAGAATAGAAATATTTGTATTTTTCAGGTCTTCTTCATAGCAGAAAATTTATATTTTCATAGTCTATTGATTTTTACTTAGGACATGTATCACTAGCTAGGATACTCCAATTTCCTAGCTGTTAAAATAGACATAAGCATCAATAGTGTTCATGTTCAATATTAGTTGGAAAAAAACAACAACAAGAAACTATTGAAGCCAAAAATAGAATAAAAGAAGTCAAGACAATCAAGACATGAATGGTTCTTGTCTTGGACATTCTTTTTACGAGTCTAACTTTATTCTTCTGATTTATATTGATGTTGTTTCCAAACTTTGTAAAGAGGCATAATTCAATTTCAGACATAAAATCAAGGCATAAAGTCTAGGGGTTCTAGACATTGGTTTACATGAGTTCTAAGAAAAATTAATGTGGCGAATCCAAGTTTAATCCTGCAGGCATCAATAGCTAATAAAATATGAAATAAATTGAAGTTACTGCATATGCTGTGAAGACAGCCTATCTGTATGGATTGATTGATAGGTATGGTTGATAGTTCTGGAAGGGCTCTTTATTTTGACAAGTACTACCTGAATAAGGCTTACCAGCACACTAGCTGAAACATTGTGCATATAGCAATAATTAAGATAAAATCAGACTCAGCAATTTGAAAGATTACAATAAAAATCAGACTCTAAGCAATTAAAACTGAATATTTTGATTGTAATCATTCAAGATTACAATAAAAATATCCTGTTTTAATTCTTAACTTAAATCTACCAGTTTATCTTTTGCCAACAGCAAAACATTTATCATCATAAATCAAGTTCTGTGTTCCCTAATACATACGATGAATAAAATATCCATATCAAATTACTTTAAATATTCTAGAACTTTAGAATTCATAATAGTTATTGATTTCTTGCCTCTTTTGTCATTTTTGTGACTCATGACAAGTTGGACTTTTCAAATTCATAACATATATTTGGTTCAATAGAATATCTTAATGGAGCTCTAATGGATTTCACTATACCACATACGATACAAATCTCACTACATAAATGTATTTCTCTTAATATTTCTAAAATGATTGATTGCTAAACTCTTCTTCTTAAAGTTTCTTGAGTTTCATATGAATACCTGTTGCAATATTTTTGGTACTTTAAAGAGTATATTTGTTTCAGACTTGGAAGATTACTTTCATCAGCAGGGATAACTAAAGTTAGCCAATCAACATTCTTAAAATGTTCTACAATATTAAAATTATTCCTGGGTTTCAGTTAGATTTTTTAAGGAAGGAATTGTGTTAGCAAACTTATTTATAGATTTGATACCACAAGTGAACAGTTCTCTGATTGGACCATTTTTTTCATCTACAATTTAACTCTACACTCTACAATAGCAATGAAGAATTGGTAGAGTAGAGAGAATGATATTCTGCATGGTATATAACTTAATTCAGGATTGGATCTAACAACATATCACTGTGATGATGAACTTGTATGAACAATAATGGTAATGATTTAGAATTCCTTAACAATAACTGCCGTAGTAATTATGTTGAGTGAATCTAAAATAACTCTACCAGAAAATATTTCAAATAGTAGTATATTAGAGTGAATCTAAAGTGTCACCAATATTTTACTTCTGCTCTTAATTTTTTTTTTTTTTTTTTTTATGTAAACAAAGTCATCAGAGTATAAAAAGCAGTTTCCAAGATTAACATAGTTTTTTTCCTTCCTTTTTTTCTTTGGTGAAAGTTTTTATTTCAAGATGTCCTAAGGTGCCAGAATGAATTTTGATGTCTTATTTTTTTGTTCTTTTTCTCTTTTTTTCTTTCTTTCTATACCACTTGCTCTCACAAAGAGCAGACAGAAATTAGGAAAAAAAAAAGGGTGGGAAAAGAAGAATGATAGGAACATGTCATTAGAGCTGGTTGTGAAAACAGTTATTTTTGGTTTGTTTTCTTTCCTCTTTAGTACATTTCCCTAAAGGAAACAGTTTAGTAAACAGGTAACACTGACACATTTATTCTTCTATCTTAGTCCTCATCCAGCCTTGAGCAGAATGGAGTAAGGGGATTTTAGATTCTTTAGTCAGTAATTATCAATCAATAAGAAACGAAGTTTGATAATTGTTAGAGGAAAGAATTAATTTGTTCTTAAAAATTAAAAGAAAAAAAAAAGGTTAAAATTTAAAAGAAAAAATTTATTAAATTTTATTGTTTAGAAATAAACTATTTATGAACTATTTATCTATCAATCTATTTATCTCTCTCACTTTCTCTCTCTCATACATACAGTAAATAAACTGAATTTTTAAATAATGCCAAAATAATTTGTAAATTTGCATATAGATCTATTTCATTCTTATTAGAAATCATTAGTGCAATCTTTTATTTATTAAGAAATAAATGTGGTTTATTGACTTCTAATACTGTTGGAATGTAGGTTACATATATATATATATATATATATAAACAAATGGAATTTAAAAAATCAGAGAATATTAAGATTTGATAAAAATTTTCAGAATAAAAAGAAAAATATACAAGCAAGAAAAGTAATTTTAAATAAATTTAATTACAAACATAACATAAGAATATGCCATAAAAGCCAATAATAATAAAATATAAAAGCTTTAAACTCAAGGTTTTCAAGTCCGTATTAAGAATATAAATGAATTTTTAATTGTAAAATAGATTTTTAATAAAGAAAAAGATTAAAATATAAAGATAATGAAATAATAAGAATTTTGAAACATAAGAAAATGATATAAAGAAAATTATGATATTAAAACAGACAAAATTAATTCATCTTTTTATCAACATGGTAAAAATTGGTTAATATTTTGAATTATGTTAAAGCTTACATTTCAAATTTGTTGCAGATGGAACCTTAGAGAATTCCAGCTGCCATTATAAGTAGGTTGCTAAGCATATCATCATATCAATGAAAAGTTCTTTCTTTAAGGAGTCTTGAAAATACATAAATGAGAAAACATTCTAAAAACTATATTTCTAAAATGATACAGTGCTATTCTTAGAAACTGAAAATGATAGTAGTAAATTTTTTATTTAGTGAGAATAGGCAAAAATGTATAAATTATCTTGTTTGAAATAATTGCTCTACTGCTGTTTGATAACCACACATACATCCTGTATTTTTAGGGCTTAATGGTTTTGCCTCATGAGATTGTATTTTCTGCTCATCAAAATAGTGATGAAATCATTATTATTAGCAGAGGTCAACAAAAAGATAATGACAACTCCTTATTTCAGTTTATTTTCAATTCAGCTTTGTTTAAAATTGACATTTGGCATGTTGTTTTGTTATATTTTTTTTTCAAGTTTATTCCAAAATATATTCCCTCATCCACACACACAAAAAAGAAATACAGCCCTGATAATAAATATAACTAAAATGATTGGAATCTTAGCATGTTTGATTTTCTTTACACAATTCTGTCTTCATTTTAAACCTATTTATTTATTGGACAACTTTAGACTAACTAAACTAGACAATTATTTGTTATTTTTTTAAATGTACATCATTAATAGACAAAATTCCAAATGTTGTTTTTATTCATTTGTTAAAACTCAACTTCATTTTAGCCTAACTTTACAATGGAAATTATTCTTATTCTTCCTAATTCATCTAGATTATGACTATTTTATCTTAAATGATAGTATATATTATGTAGATTGAAAAAAATAATATCCTTAAAATGTTCTATCTTTAATCAAAGTGCTTTTTATGTCATTTATTTGTTTTAAATTTTGGCAATAGTGTTAGAATTTTAAAGTTAGAAAGAATAGATAAATTGCTAGTTTATTATACTTGATAATTAAACTATTGAGACATATATTTTTCAAGGTTAGATAACAGGTAGATTTTTTTATTGTATCAGTGCTGTTTATGAAATCAATTACATTTCTGGTTTCTACAAAAGTTTATAAACACTTGAAAATTATAAACTATGATTTCAAAAATGTTAATGTTTTTAAAAGATTTAATTTAACACTTTTGAAAGACATGTGCAAGAACTACAGAAGAAATGCACCAGACTAACAACAGTAAAAGCTGCAAGATTAAGCTCTAAAGGAAATTTGGTTAATTAGTAGGAGAGTGATCCTGGGAGATGGAAAGGGGAATTAGGGTGAGTGATATTTCAAGTGGAATTTGGTAAAAATTTAAAAAAGTAGTCAAGGAGGGAGACTAACAATGAATTTCAAGGCCTGAGGGGACTCACCCATCACTTTTGGAAAAATCCGAACTTTCATAGGTGGGAGGTTTGAAGTAGTAATCAGAATAAAGGGAGTGCCTGTAAATGCAATCATAAATATCAGTTATTTTTATTGAAATGGGCATACAAGTGAAGCATCATGGGAAGTGAAAACACTTTTTTATGATAAATACATTTTTTAGTGTAACATAAAATTAAAGGTTTTTAAATTCAATATCGTAATAGCATCAATGTTCTTTAGCTTTAGATGAATAGATATCTATCAAGGTTAAATATTGAAGGAACTTTTTCTTATGAATTAAAACTTTTCAGTTGATAAGTATTTTGAAGTTAAGTTGATGTTCAGTCATATTCCAATAGTTGACAAGTTCATCAATGTAAACAGAGTTGGCATTACTTTTGGAAATACCCTGACTTCAATCTTAAATAGCTATGAAGATGAGAGTGGTACTATCAAAGAAAAATTCTCTGAATTCTATATGTAAAAGTAGAAACAATGATACTTAAAGATTCTATATAAAGGATAAAAACTGAAATATTATGAAATATAGGCAAAAATTTCTATAAAATTTATAAGCTTAGTTAAAAAATAAATTTGAATGTAATTCCTTTGTTACCATGTTAAACAAAATTTTGAATTTGTCATTATTTTACCATCATACAGCAGATACTTAGAAGGCTAAATTAAAAAGCTATTGATTAATTGATATTCATTTTTCAAATCTTTCAGAATAAACTTAAATTTTTAATAAAGATTAATTTGGAAATATGATTTTGCAACTAAGAATTCATAAAAATATGTACTTCATTAATAACTAGTAGTCTTTATCTGGATCTTAAAAGCATGTATAAATTCAATTCCTTTTAAAAAGCTTTCTCTTTTCATTTTGTTTGTTTATATAATCAATGTCTGAGGGGAATAAATATAAAAGATGTAAACTTTTACTGCTTTTGTATGGTAACATTAAAGATCAATAAGGAAAATCTGATTATTTACTTTTTAAAGCTATATAATAAGAACATTTTCATTAGTAGAGTAAATTTCAGTTAAAAGGTCCATAATTAATTGCCCAAAGGTTACTTGTGACCCACAGTTCTTAATTTTAGGGGTTTTATACTTAAAATGGGGAAAAAGAGAGTGGAACTCATTTTTTGAAATTTTCTGCAAAAAGTTTTTGTACGAATTGCAAATCGAGATTAAAAGTATTATTAAGAAAATTTAATACACAGATTAGGAAAATTTGATGAAAACATTTTTTTCTTATTCTTCAATAATGGTTACTTTTATAATAGATGACATTTACAGGGGTTTACTCTGAACCTACCCATAGTAAAAATTGATTGACAACAATAGATGATCATTTTGTGAAAGATTTGTATGCCCTTATTCCTTCTGATGGATTTATTAATTGAACTACAGTTTAACTAATAACTCGATTACGAAATATTCTATAAAAAACCAAACCTAAATCCTCTATGATAAAAAATGATTCTTTACATCTAAAAAAACATATATTATATAATAATAGTAATAATGAATATAAAACAACCTTTAAATTAAACCTAAAGGTATTCTGTTTCTGTTTATTATTATTTTCCCCATTAAGCCAAAATAAATTTCCAGCCCTTTCAAATCTGTCATTAATACTTTGCCAATCATGAACTAATTATGATGTGGAATTAAGATGGAATCAAAAACAAAGCTGAGAATTAATTTTCTTATTGAAGTAAAATTCTTATATTATGAAAATACATGAATGGACAACAAATATAAAAAATAACAGAAAATACGACAAAAAAATGTTTAATATTGCATACACAGATTATCTTTTCTTGAGGAGAAGTTGAGTTATTTGAGTGGAATAAAATCCTATTATGTAAGTGTGAGGGTTATATATAAAATACACACATGAAAATGAACCTATACTGATGTTCTATATATATCTTTGCAAACTTCAAACATTATATATAACTATATATAGATATAAACATTAAGACATTTAAGACATTGCACATGAACACACACACGCACACACACAATATGAACATAAACATAATCTATACATTTAAATATCAAAACAATCTTAAAAGACAATATACTCATCTAAACAACACATAGTCGGAAATGCCTTCAATATTAAAACTTATTGTTGCATATTTAAAAAAAGATATTATTTGAGTTATTTCTTCATAAGAGATCAGTGAATAGCAGTGCGCAAAACTTAGAAGTACTATACCAAAAACAACTAGACATTGTGGAAAATAATTTTCAACACTCACCTAAATTGTTCCAAAAATGAAATCCCTTTAAAAACAGAATTATTATGTTCGAAAAACAGTGCCAAATTGTGAATATATTTTGGATGAAAGCCATGAAGATACACAAAAGTGAAGATGACAAACTGACATTGACCAAAGAAATGCACTGATTATGAAGGTAAGAGGTGAAGTCATGCAAACCACTGACTGACAGTATGGAATAATATAGAATTCCTCTTTTTATTTATTTTCCTTGTTTGTATGCAATTCCAAAGTTCAATTGAATTAAACATCTAACCAATTTTACCTACATAGAACTTTTGGTAATCCTGAGATTACTGAAAGTGCTATGCAAGTGAAATTGGTTGGTTTATATTCCAACTGAACCTAGGAATTTGAATTTTAAAGAGAAAACAAGAAAAAAAAATAGAAAGAAAAATATTCAAGAAGAGTTCTATATTATTTAATGAAACTCGTATAGAGAATAACTTGCTGCCAAACTATACAGACTACATCAATATATATATATATATTCATATATTTATGAGAGATAGAGATAGAAAGAAATACACAATGTTGAAGGTATATAGAGAGTGGGTGAGAGAAAAAACATAAAACAGAACAACAGTTTTAATGTAAATTACGACAGAGGATGTTAAAATAAAATGAAAGCCAGACAGACCTAGGCGAATGTGTAAGTCCAGTATTGGTTGGAGTTGTGAATAATTCGCTGGAAGAAGAAAAATGGTAAAAGTTGGCAGACAACAGATTTACCCAAAGAAAGGCTGAGAATAAAAATCTATGAAAAATCAAGAATAACAGAGAGGAAGAGAAGGAAAGAAAGAAAGTATATGAGTGAAATTGGAAGTGAAGATATGATTAAAGTTCAATAGAATTATTATGTATGCAGAGTTGCATTGATAATGGAATATATTTTAATTTTGGGTGATGTTAAAGTAGTCAAGTTTATTTAAACCAGTCAACAAAGTAAAAAGTTTAACTGTCTTCATAATGAATAGGAAAAGCTCTCAAGCCTTACTGAGAAAAATGGGAAACAAGGAAAATAAAATGGAAGCAGAACAAATTTAGCAAGAGGAAAGCAAGCAGCAGTGGCCAAAAAGAATGAATCTCTAAATGCTTTACACTCTGTACTGATTTGAAGTGGTAAACTTAATATGATGTATTATTAATAATAATAAATGTTACTTCTATTACAGTTAAAATGTAACAGCTATTGCAATCTTGTACCAAGTAAATTACTTGGTTAATTACTTGATAAAGAACAGATTAAAAAAAATTTACAATGCTAAATTTCATGAAATTTCAACTAATGCTGAACTTGTGATATTGTAAGTGTCATAAACTCAAATTGATGCACTGATAGAAAAAACTCTAGCAGATTTTATTTTAAATTTTACAAAATGCAAAATATAATACTGCTCTAGTCTGTTGTAGACTGAGTAAAATCAAATACTTCAAGAGAAATTGAACTTGACTTTAAATCTTCAGACATAATTTTGAAGAGAATTATAATGTCTGTATTTAGTACCTTGTGAAATCTTAGCCATGAAATTGTTCCAAATATGAACTTGGTCCAAAAAAAATAATAAAACAAGAAGACTAGAAAAAAAAAAATCAAGCAGTGCCAAATTTTAGCAGTAAACAATTTTTCTTAACTATTTCTGAATGAAAAAAAATAACACTTCCTTCCTTTAATAGAAGATAAAAAAAGTAGAACAAAAAACATTTGTAAAAATAGACACAGCAAAAGAGACAGAAGTCAGATGAGAAGAGAGAGAAAGAAAATGATAATTAGTGTATTGAAAGATGCTAATGAAGTGAGACATCTAAAACACAGGTAAAAGGAAATATCTTAATGTATTACTTGATTTTGAACTGAAAAAGGCTCTGTTGCTAGTTCTAAAGGAAAAATAATCTACAAGATGTTTGAGAACGAATAACAAAACAAAAGAAATACACAGGCTGGAAATGTTATAGAGATGAAAAGAAAAATGCAGAGCTGATCACAGATGAAAACTTCAGAAGTGAATTTTATTAATCTCATTGATGATCAAATGAAAAGGAGATTTTTTAAAAAAGATGGAAATGAGACGGAATTATATGAAGTAAAAAGAATCACATTTTAAACAAAAGTAGAACAATTTCAAGCATTATTATTATTTTTTTCTAACAAACCATTGAATTTTCTATTCAATATATTCAAATCTAATTATGTGGTTTTGAATATACATGAAATTGTAGATTCTTAGGGTGCTTCATAAAAAGATTTATATGCAGTTTACATACTTTTCTAAAAGGAGTTTTGAAAACAAAATAAGATAAATAAATCATGTGACCATATTCAAAGAGCCATGAACTTATATTGGATAAGGAGAGATAAATTATGGAATTATAGGAAATACAAAGAACAAATTTTTGACCTTATATATTTGAAAAAATATTATTTCTAGACAAGGTAAAATTACAGACACACAGAATCATGCATCTTGATCCCTTGTAGGACATAGTCACAATGAAACCTAAAGATGTTTCGGTTCTTAAAACAAGCTAGTTTTATTTATGTTTTTTAATTGGGTAGGTTGTTTGCCCAATGCAAAATAAATGATTACTAATTAGTTTATTAAATTTTGAATGCAGATAATTACATATCTGTATTCGTGTGAGTTAAAATGATAGGATAGTATCAGTGGACAAAACTCATAAATGGTTGATGTTTTGATTTTTTTTTAGCATGAATTTAAAAAGTGAGTAACCCTGCCAAAAAATTAAAAAACCCCAAAAAAACAAATTTATTTTGTCATGAATGAAAATATATTTTTCCAATAAAAATGTTATGATTATTAGTTTTACATTTCCCAACCCCCCATTTTGAAGTAATATAAGGGTTGAATTTATCATAAGAAAAGAAACCAAAAAGCAAGAAGAAAAAAAGTGAGGCAATAAAACTAATAGCAAAATGATAATTGAGGTAAAGAGAAGAATTGAAATAAGAATTAAAAGTAATGCAAACGAATAAAAATAATAGAAATGAATGCAAGAGAGAAGAGGAATAAAACACCAAAGGAGTTTCAAGAAAGAAAGAAATATCAATAAGGCAATCAATTTGTAACAAAAAACAAATAATAATAATAATAATAATAAAAGCTCACATGAGTGACATTTCTGGAAAAAGTATCCTCTGGGACCAACCATTTATATTTAATCTCAAGGGAAACTTTTCCAAAGAATATTTTATTTCCTTTTCTATTTCACTTATTTATCTTTCTTTCTATTGCATTCTAAAATGTATAGATATGGAAATGTGTGCATATGGGAAGAGAGAGTAAAAGAAAAAGCAAAATGGTATCTGAGCTTTTGTTGTAAATGAATCAAGCAATATATTCAAGTATGAAAAACTATGGTGAGTTGTATTGGTCAGAATCTGTAAATAACCAGAACTACAGTAGTGAGAGAAAATAACTGAAAATCCTCTCAGATTCTGTATATGTGAATGATGACTCATGGTTGCAACAAGACAGAAAATTTATCACTTATCAATATTTATAGTAGATCAATAGAATATCAGTCAAATGTTATTAGTCAGGAGAGTAATACTTTCAATAACGGATTTTACAAGAATGGAAATGGAGCGAGAAGAGTAAATACTGATATCAACAAGATATATTAGGTTGTCCCAAAAGTTTGTAAACACTTTGAAATTTTACTCGCCAAGTAATAAGAAAAATGACAAAAATTATTCCTAAAAACAAAGACCATTATTTTCCAAGACTTTTCTGCCATTGATCCGCAAGCTTTCAGATCTGGTAAAAGTACCATTCAGCTGGATTCGAATTAAATAATTCTTGACACACTTCCGCGAACTTTTGGGACAACCTAATATTGTAATTAAAATTATGATCTTACTTTTTCAAATGAACAAATAGGAAAATTGTAGGAAGTTTGCAAAGTCAATGTTATTAGTCTAAAAATCTTAACATGTTATAGGTTAAAAAACTATAAATGTGGTAAGAATTCAGTATGTCTTACAGATTCCGTTATAGAATATTTCTTAGCAATTCAATGCCTTTTTTAATTCTGAATGAGATGTAGAATAATTGAGTACAAAAAGCCGGCACAGTTATACGTATATATTTTTGAATATTTGATATCTAGGCAATATATATTTCAAAGGGCTCAGTGTTTTTTCATTGTTGATTTTAAAATTTAACAAACTGCAAATGATCTTTTAATAATTTAGGTCATGTGCCCCCAAGGAATATATTTAAAAATCAATTTCCAATTTATTTCTAGGTGTATTTGAGCTAATCTTATATAAAACTTTGTCCAAAACTTCCCGAGTACTAGATAAAGTAATAGAAACACTGAGCCAAAGATATCTTGCTAGTTATAGTTTTTTGGAATCCTTATTAATAATTTGTGTATTGAATTTTTAAACTGTTGTCCTCATCTTTATTGTTGTTATATTTACAATGTTCCAGCTGATGAACTGCCTTCTTCAGGTGATTGAACTTAGGAACCTTCTTACTGTAATCAGTTACTTTCAATAAACTTCAGATTTTACCTTTTGTTCTCTAAATGGGGGTAAATTTCCTAGTTATAATCCAAAACGTTGGATTAAGGAAAATGTCAAATATTAAAAAAATATTGGCAATGTTAAAAAGTCAGAGAGATATTGAAACAATCTTATAAAAATGAAATTGAAATTCAAAGAGCCATAAATATACAGAGAAAGAAGACCAGAATTTATTCTAATTGTAAGTCTATCAAATGAAGTTGCCATAGATGTGACAGGGACACACTGCATTCATTAGTGGCCATTATAAAAATAGAATTAAAAAGAATAATTATAAGAGAGGAGAGAAAGAAAGCTAATTGAATATGATTGTTATACAACACTTGAATGGTTGTCGAGAGGGACAAGTTAAGATAAAAAGTCTTATCATTATCACCATGAATTATTTGTGGTTTGTTAATGATGATGATGATGATGATGATGATTACTGTACATCTTCATGACCACTTAGGGAGGACATTATTAAGTACTGTTGTTGGCTTGAAGGAGATGAAAATTATTAGATAAGATTAAAAGGAGAAAGTGTAAAATCAAGAAAGAAGCAACCCAGTCAGTATTTACTATAGAAAATATAAAATCATAAAGCTTGACAATATCTTACTTAAATGACATTTATCTCAACACTCTTTGTATCACTTGTTCCATCTTAACATGTTACTTATTCTCAGAACAATGCTGTGTATTGATATATCAATAAGATATAGTGATAAACACTTGTGCACATAATTGTCACTTCCTGGGTCTTCCTGGCTAAAACTTATTGTCAAATCAAAGCAAGATAATCAGTAATGATTTCAGACTGCAGGTTTTACTGTTTATGTTTGTCAACCATTGACTGAATAAAGATTTATTTGCCCTTTGAAAAAATTGGCTTTGATCCTGCTGGGAGAAAAGCGTCCCGTTCAGACTTAATGGCTCAATCTGCTCGTGGTGCAGTGGATATAGACGTTGAATATCTATGATTCAAGGTGAGCATTGCCAGAAGATAGCGGTTTCAATTCCTACCCAGAAGTTTCATTAGTCAAATCAGGGGGTGACAGATAACAACTATGGAAGGCAATGATTGCTGGGGATATGGTTACAAGACTCAGAGTTCCTATCCGGTGTCGTGGTTAATCACCTGATGAAGGCCAGAGGATAAGTTGTCTGAAACGTGATGAAACGTCAACTTGAAAGATGAGGACAACAGTCCGCAAATAAATTAATACATAAATGTATCGTGTTTCTTGATTTTTATATTTTAAGTATTCATCCCAGCCATAGGTAACTTCTAGCTCATAGGCAGTATACATGATATTAGAAAATAAGTATTTTTATTGAGGATGTTGAATATCTATATACTATGAATACACTCTTCTTTTTCCAAGAGAGATGATCATTATGCATTTATAGAGATATTCAGTCATATGAAATTTTCTTTAATAAACTGTGTTTCAAAGGGATATATTTACTTGGTTGAGAACCAACCCAAGTTAGGCACAAGGCCAGTTTTACATGCTGATTATATCCCCGGGCTTTTTTAATTAGTGTTGCGCTTCACCTAGATGAGTTACTCTCATTGAGTTGACAAGTCTCATCCACCCGGGATTTTGGAATCAGTGTTATCCCTAAACCCAGATGAGTTACTCTTATGAGTTAATGAGCCTCATCTGCCCGAGACAGCTCAAAGTAAATGTAACAGATAGTGAGAATTGTTATACCTTAATGAAGAAATAAGAATAAGAAAATAATTCAAGTACTGACAAAAGCTTTGCTTTTCTAAAACCTCAAAATTGATATTGATAATTCTAATATTTCTGTGAGTTTCATTTTAGACTAGAGAAGAGCTACTAATTTGCAAATTGAGAGAGAAAAAAATCACATTAAAATATCAAGTCACTAAAGTCTCTCCTTGAAAAGTAGATAACACTTAACTAGAAAAATTAATATGATGAATAATATGATTTTAATAAGTCTGGCTCACATCATTCAGGTATCACTTGTCTTAAGTGGACCTAAGAGTTACAAAAAGCTCTCATTTTGAAAAAACAAACAAAAACTAATGGATTTTAAAAGAATAGTATATATTAAAAAGAAATTATTCATTATTTCTAGGCAAATGAGTCATTGAGAAATATAAACTAAACTTTTATAATTTACATTTGAAAACATTCTTTAACAAACTGTAGAATATGAATAAAAAGTAAAAAGATTCCGCTCACTATTGTGCACGTTGTTATCTGTGTCCACACATACTTTCTTTAAATAACATAGTATGCACTATTCAATCTATAGCTTAAATACTTTCCAATCTCATTTATACCGATAAAGTTCTTTTTTGTTGCTTTTACATAGACAAATAAGAATATGATAACAATTATTAATAAGTATTCAATATAAAAAAACTAGAATTAGTGATAAATCCCGATCACTAGAACTGATGAATAAAATTTCTCCTCAACATTTTGTCAAGAAAAGTCATCAACAAAAACCACTTAAGTTTCATAAAGATTTAGAAAAATTTCTTTTTGATGCACTGGACAGAGTTAAGACTTTTATAAATTATATTTTTTAGATCCCCTTTTATGGTTCAAGATATCACTGAACAAAACTATTTAGTAAAAAGATTATTTTCTTGTAGCAATAGGAAATAAGACAAAACCATACAATTTTATTTTCTGAGTTTTCCTTAAGACATAATATATTTTGTTTTGGTCTTGCTAAACAAACAATAACTTTGCCTGATTAAAGCTACTCATATATTATGTAACAATATTCTAGGTTTAATCATAGCATACTATAAAATTTAAGCATATAACTTGAATAGATTATGATTTTCTAAGTTTATGGTTGTCATAAAACCAAGTGTCTACAAATATTCAAAAAGACCATTTATCAAAATAAAAACATACACACATACACACTAAAATTATCAAACTTTTTACAAGCCAACAATATCAATAATAAAAGAAATGTAACATAAAATTAACATATAAATTTACATAGAATTAATTTGTTTCAATGTTAAAAAGATTGTGGGTAGGTAAGATGGTATCAATATCTTGAGTTTTATATTCTTCAAAATCTTACAGAGAGTCTTTAGCAAAAATGTTGCATTACTCCGCTATGTGAGCATAGCCACAATATGAATTTTTCAATTTTACCCCTCAGTTAAGTAAAGATAGTAGTTGATAAGGCAAGTCATATGAAATTATAACTATTATTGTATTTCCACACTAAACAACTTAAGCTATTAAATTTATTAGAGTATCAGCTACTTAGCTATATCAGCAGTGAATCTTCACCCACATACAGAATATTCTACACATTCTGAGTAATAAATTTTCTCATTCTTATCATACTATGATTTTGGCTTCTATTATTTTTCTGAATAAAATAGCAAACAGTAAATCTTCAAGAGGATATTCATCTTTGAAATGGGTGAACAGTCAGTATGAGGAATTCAAATCAGAATCTGAGCAGAAAGAATATCTAACTTGTTTTCCTCATGGCGTATCAACTGCTTTATATAAAACACTCTCCTGTCTTTTTATCTTTATATTAAGTTGAACTCACACGATTAGAAAAAGTACCTTCATTATTATTGTTGGTTTTTTAAACAGGTGAACCACACCATATGGCCAAAATGTAAACTAACACTATCTGCCAGAGCCCCTCAAGTTTAGAACCTCAGGATAACACTAATGATGATAACAAAATGCCTTGAGATATTAAAAAGCACAATAAATTATTTCATGAATAAATAACTTAGTACAGGCAATTT
>JAYKTE010011807.1:0-15952 GCA_036873565.1 Xipholeptos notoides
ATATATATGTGTGTGTGTGTGTGTGTGTGTGTGTGTGTGTGTGTGTGTGTGTGTGTGTGTGTGTGTGTGTGTTTTGCATACGATTGCATGTGCATGGGTATATCTGTGGGTGCGCGTGTGTGACTTTGTGGCCACGTGCAAGTATGCATGGTTTGTTTGTTGGTTTGCGTGCATGTTCTTGTGTGTCTGCGTGCCTGTATACGCGCGTGTGTATATGTATGACTTTGTACTCCGTCAAGACTGTCAGACTGCCACACGAAGATTTATTTATAATGGAGAAGGTTTGAGTAGCACCATCCACATTTCTTGGAGCTGATAACAGACAGCAAGGTTTGCCACGGATTACATGAACAACAGGCCTCAGGTTGTTACTTCATAATTTTTCCTTCTCTAAGATGCCTGTCTTATCAAAGGCCATGGGTGCATCTATTCCAGTGGTTTAACCCACGTATTTCCACGTTCCTGTGCTAGATACGGTACCTGCCATTTCTAAATGGTCACTCATCAAAGTACTGACCAGGCTTGACGTTGCTTAACTTAAATAAGAGGCATTACTTTTGGAACAACATCGTATAATAAGTGCCAGAAGAGACTTATTGTCACTTTGCCTTCAGGAATCGCGACTAGTCATTGGTAGAGTAAGAACTTTACTATTTATGGATGTGTGAAGTAGACACTTAAGGGTGAAAACCTAAGGAGATGTTGCACCAGAAAGTCTTTGACTGGAATGGCGCGGAGCCAGCTGGAGCTCATGAGGAGAATTGTTATCACTCTGACTCCAGTAAAAACTACTTGTTGCTAGATAAGCAAGCACTTAGTAAAAAATCTCTAATAATATACGTCAAAGCAACTAAAAAAGTTAATTCAAAATAATACGGAAAGACTAATCACGGCAAGGACCAACTTTCCAAAAGCTGAAGACACACAAACTGAACAAAAAGGAAACAGAAAACAAAGATTGGAGGCAAAACAACCACACGGAGACTTCTTAAGACAATCTAAAGATATAGCACGCGTGAAGACCTGGACATAGCCCAGTAAAGGAAAACTCACAAGAGAAACTGCATCCCTATTGACTACTGCACAGGACAGAGCCCTCCGCACCAACTATATAAAAGCAAAGATCGTCAGAAACCAAGAAAACAATGAATGCCGGCTGTGTGCACAACGAATGGGAGGAAAGAAAAATAGAGGAAAGAAGGAAGGAAGAAAGAAAAGAAGGGAGAGAAAAGGGAAGGAAAAGGAAGAATGTAAGCAAGGAAGATAGGAAATAAGGGAATTAGGAAGGAAGGAAGGAAGGAAGGAAAGTGAGAAGGAAGGAAGGAAGAAAGGAAGGTAATGGAAGATAGAAGAAGAAAGAAAGGAAAAAAGAAAGAAAGAAGGAAGAAAGGAAGAAAAAAGAAACTATGAATGAATGAAAGAAAAAATACCGAATCCAGAAGGATGTTAGAGATGTAGAAATAAAAACGACGAAAGAAAGAAGCAAATTATAAAGAAAGTCACTGATAGGTTCCGAACAAAAGGCTTTCGACTATTTAATAAAAGCAAATAATGGAAACAAGTAATAAAAGCAAATAATGGAAACAAGTGTTTTATGAGACTTTTAACCTGAATTGTATTGCCGACTTGTAATTGTAAATTTGATTCACTAAAATAGAAAGACATGGTCATCCAAAGTGGTCAATGCTACAGTCCGCAGCTAATCCTAACGGCTCGTTCATTATGCAAGGTCAAATCTTTTAATGCTTAATCTTAATTTGTGTACACTCTCCAATAATCAGTGATCTGTGGAACAATCACTGATACGGCACCATTAATGAATTATCGATTTTTAGAATTAAAAGATAGTATTCTATTTTTTTCTTAACTAACAAAGAGAGAATTACTCTTAATTTCTGTACACTTTCTAGTGACCGGCCACATTCATAGTGATAACCACTAATCCGGCACGGTTAGCATATTATTGATTTTTTTAATTAAAAGAAAATGTTCAATTTTTTTCGTCAATGAAAAAGAGGAATTAGATACTCTTAATAAATATAGACTCTTCAATGACCAGCCATATTAAGAGTGACAAACCATTGCATTCACTTTCAGCTGTTTGGGCAGACCAGGCCCGTTAAATCAGGAGAGTAACTCATCTGAACACTGATTACAGAAGCCCAGGGATGGACACATGAAAAATGGCCTTGTGCCGAACTTGGGTTGGTGCTCGATCAAGTAAATATCATATTAAGAGTAACAATCACTAATCCGGCACTATTAGCGGAATATTGATTGTTTAATTAAAATACTATGTACTATTTTTTTCAATAACAGAGCGGGAATCAATTACTCTTGATCCGTATACATTCTCTAATAACCAGCCATAATGGAGGACACAATCACTAATCTGGAACCATAAACGGATTATCAATTTTTTTACTTAAAATTTATATATTTTTTTTTCATTAGCAAAGAGATAAATGAAATAAGCCAAACAGATTAAGGTATGGTAGAATGTTCTTGATTACTTTTAATTTCCTTCTACCCATGGTTGGTAATAGTGATATCCACCGAGAGATCTAACAAAAAATTGTGGCATTCTCGTCTGGAACCTTGTTCTGAAATATCTCTCTTCCCCAGCTATGGGTTAAGATCAATTTTGCCGAATAGACACGCTTTTATTTGCTCTGAAGGGTGTCGTCAGAGATATTGAGACTTAGGTCATTGCGCAGTTTCGAGTCCTTCAACATCATACTGCTCTTACTAAACCGGCCCTGACAGAGCCGTTAGGGCTTCTGTGCCATGCAACGCAATATTCACTTATATATCTTCCCGGTCCCGCTCTTTCTTTGCACAGACAGGGTACTTATAAGAAGAGTCCATATCGTTCAGGTAAGGGGATTAAACTTATACTGAGAGTAACTATTATTATCCCTTTCCTGTTTTAAAAGTTAAATATTCATTTATATATGTGTTTGGTGTCCGCTTCTTAATGTTAATTTAATTTTAATTTATCCTAAATGTAAGAGCAAATAACTGATTTGACAGAATTGATTATACAATCACTAAAAAAAATGTGTCGCTACTATACCCAATACAAAATAAAAATACTAAACCTTAAAAAGATCCCTTTGCATATTTTCATTACTTTTGGTTTCTAATTAATTCACTCAGACAAATACATTACATTTTTCATCCTATTTCTTTATTTGGACTATTTTATCAACAATAAAATTTTGACAAATAAATTTTAGATTCATAAAAAAGATTATATATTTTCTTTTTTTTTTCTTATTTACTTTAAGATCCATTATACAAAGGGGCGTAAGTTTCAAACTAGCTTCTTATAACCTTCAGTGCTTTTTGAGGATGAATTTAAATAATTTCAAGACAGTGAAAAACGAATCTAATCACTGAATACGCTTGACCTTACTTAACTTCACTTTTTAAAAATAACTAGATAAATTTTATTTTTAATTATTTTTTATTTTTATTGATAATAGCATTAATATTCCTAATATTCTAGTTTTTTGGTTTTGATTATTGGTTTTAATCAATTCATTTCCTAGATTAATGTATAAAATTTAGTTTGAAATTAATTATATGTAAAAAACATTAGGCAATATTTAAAGATTAACTTTATTAAATTGTTTTTATAAACCTGATAATTTTAACGGACATAAAGACTAGATTGAATTAGATTATTTTGTTAATTAATGTTTTAAATTTAATTTGAAATGAATTGTATGTTTAAAAAGACTATACAATATTTGAAGGTAAAATTAATCAAAATTATTTTTAAACACGTTATTTCTATACACTAAATTAAATCAGTTCGTTTTGTTAATTAATGAATAAAGGTTAGTTAAAAATAATTTATAATGATAAGCAGTTTATATATTTATAAGTGAAAAAAAGAATCTAATATTTAAAGAGATTTATTTTAATTATTTTTTAAACTTTGCGACAAAGCCACCTGAAATTTCAGCATTCAATTTGCGGATTTAAGTACCGCCCTCATATCTCACTCGCTACAGCATCAGACTTTTAAGATAAAAATAATAAAGATATTATGTGAGTCTAGAGCTTTCTTCCACATGGGGGCTACACGTTCTTGCTTTTAATCTTACGAGCTTGACACGATACATATAAATAAAACATAAGCAAAAAAAATTAACAAATAAACACTGGTCATTATTATAAGAGAGATTTTTTTTCTGCTAAGTGGGCATGTCTTAGTGCTTGCTGCGTTTAGAAAAGAATACGTATTTGAGAACAACCACACTTGCCTCGGACCTTTTTTTTTTTTTTGTTTTTTTTTTGTTTTTTTGGGTATTTTCACACACACACACACACACACACACACACACACACACAAACACCGCCACTTTGTTTTCAGGACATAAACCCCTTACTAACTCAAAGCTCATTTCTTTTTGTCTCCTTCCTTTTAAGAACCTCAGACACACCTTTTATGTAGAGGCCTTCTAGAAGCGGAAATTGAACAAGATGTATCTGCGACTTAGTGCACGATCCCACTACTCGCAACACGGACATTGTCGCTTCCAGGACTATCACTTATAACATCATAAAAAGTAGGCGGACAGATCCCATAATACCACTATTGTGGTCAGTGTACGACCAGTGGTCAGCCACTATTTATGATCACATTCTTTTTCTTCTTCATTTTCGTCATCCTCACCGTCCTCTTTCTTTCTGTCTTTGTTCATCTTTCATATTAGGGTGTTTCTTTATGAACCTTATTTTTCTTTTTCATCTTCAATCATTTCCATTGTCCCTTCTCTTCTCTTTTCTTCTCTTTCTTCTTTTTTTTATTATTATTATTATTATTATTATTATTATTATTATTATTATTATTATTATTATTATTATTATTATTCCTCTTTTTCATTATCTTCTTCTTTCTTTTTGTCTTTGTACTTCTCTCATATTAGTGTGTTTCTTACAGAACTTTATTTTTATTCTTTATTTTCTCAGATCGCCATTTATTTTCCTAGCCTCCTTCACTCCTCTTTTCTTCTTCTGTTTCCTCTTCTTCTTTCTTTTTCTCTTTTTTCTTTCATATTAATGTGTATCTTGACAAACTTTATTTTCCCCCAAGAAAGGTTGGCATGTCGTAAAACATAACAAACAAATAGTCAAGCAACCTTTATTTTTATTTTTCATCTTACCAGAACTGTCACTCATTTTCCTAGCCTTTTTCTCTCCCCTCTTCTTCTTCTTCATTATCTTCTTCTTCGGCAATTATGCAAACTTTATTTTCCATCTTTATCTTCCTACAGTGGTCATTCACTTTCATTGCCTTCTTCTCTTACATTTTTTTCACGTTCTTTTTTTAAATTCTTCTTCTTTTACTTCTCTTTTTTCTTCTTCTTACACTTCCTTTTCTTCTTTTTTATCTCTTTTTCTACTTTTTTCTTTTCCAGTCATCTTTGCGAACATTTCTGCTTTATCTTCTAAAAATTGTTATTTTTCCTGTCTTATTTTTTTGCCTTCTTTTCTTTTGCTTTTCTTTCTTATTTTTCTTCTTTATATTCTTCTTTTTTAGTCAACTTTGCAAACTTAATTTTTCTTCTTTATCCTTCAAGAATTTACTTCCTTTTTTTACTGTCCCTCTTCTCTCCTCTTTTCTTCTCTTGCTTCTTATTTTTCACATTTTTCTTTTTTTAGTTTAGTAATTTTAGCGGACCTTTTCTTTTTTTCTCTCTCTTTCTTCTATTTATCTTCTTTTTCAATAATCTTTGCAAACTTTTGTCTTCCTTTTCGTCCTAAAACTGTCACTTGTTTTATCTTTCCTTTGTTTTTCTTCTTTTTTTCTCTTTACTTTCTTTGTCTTGTTTCAAAACTCACACTCCTCTTCGGTGTCTTCTTCTCTTCTCTTTGCTTCTGTATCTTCTTTTTCTTCTTCTTCATCTTCTTCTTTTCTTCTTCATTTTTTCTTTATTAGCTTCTTCTCTTTCAGTAACTCATGCCAACGTTTCTATATTTTTTCATTTTCTGAAAGAATAGACACATTTTTCCTTGCTTTTTTCTTCTTTCGCTTTTCTCTTTTTCTTTCTCTTCTTTTATTCTTCTTTTTTTTTCTTCCATTCCAGTGAGTATTTTTCTAAACAACTATTTCTTCTTTATCTTTTAAAAGAATCGATACCCTTTTTCCCTCACTTTCTTCTCTTTTCTTCTTTTTCGTTTTTTTTTTCTTTTCTTTATCCTGTTCCAGTGGTCTTTGTCAACGTTTCTTTACCTTTCCAATAAACCAACACCCTTTTTCCTTACCTTCATTTTCCCTTTTTCTTCTTCTTTCTTCTTTTCCTCCTCTTTCTTCTTTTTCTACATTGTTTCAGTGATCTTTACAAATTTATCTAATGAAAGAACTGACACTCTTTTTTCTTACCTTCATATCTCCTCTTTATTCTTCTTCTTCTTCTGTTTCCTGCCTCTACCCTATTGGCCAGCTGGTCAAACACTGACCATCACCCATTTTTGGTAACTTAATGTACTTTATGAATTTTCCATGGCCCATACTAATTCTACTAATTCCAGGATGACCCGGCAGCAATGCCATTAGACTCACCAGTGCCTGACCTCTAACCTCTTAAGTGACCATAGCCGCCTGTAAAGCAGTGTGGAAGCTCATGGCTGACTGTTAAAGCCCCTTTATTTCTTTATTGGTCTAAAATCACTTCCAGCTGGGTGTGTTCACCATTAATTATTGCTAGGAGACTTGCTTTTCAGGATGTGGGTTGGTACCTTTTCCGAAGACATTTCAGGATCATACTTCTTGTTTGGTACTCGTTCAATTGGAAGTTTTAATGACAAGGAGTGTAGAGTTTATTTCTTCGGGGAAGACCACAGGCAATTTGGTTTTATCTAGCTTTCGACAATAATGATCCCACCGGTAACAACAGCTGCGCTCCATGACAGATCTTGTGAACAAAAGGAAAATACTTTTCCAGTGTAGTTAATTCCAAGTTGGAGGTGTTTAGTAGAAAAGTATGTGAGTTTTGTAAAATTATTCCCTCCGGAACCAACTAGTTTGGTCAAGTTATCAAACCAACATTGGTTCTTTGGTTGGTTAGTTTTCTGATTGGCTGACTGGCTGGCTGGCTGGCTGGTTACTTGCTTGCTTGGTAAGTTGCCTGATTGGCTGGTTAGTTAGTTTGTTGCTTGCTTGCTTTGCTGATCGGTTGGTTGGTTGGTTGGTTGGTTGGTTGATTGGTTGGTTGTTTGGTTGGTTGTTTGGTTGGTTGGTAGTTTGGCTGGGCTTTTGGTTGATTGGTTGATCGGTAAGTTATAGTTGGTCAGTCGGTTCTTTGGTTGATTGGTCAGTCAGTTGGTCGGTCAGTCACTCGGTCAGTTGGTTGGTTGGTTGGTTGAGACCAACAGTTGTTTTTGGGGGGTCTGATGAACACACAGGTGAGAAAATGAGTCATCACAGGTCATTGTTGACTCTTCATATAAATGTAAACACACATATATATATACACATATATATATATACATAAACGAAAGACTTAAAAAGCAGCGAAAAGTTTATATATATATATATAAACATCCCTTTCTCCCCCACTATTTTTTCTTGTTCTTGCTTCCTATATTCACTGTTAGGCTTACTGCAAGCCAACCCATTCCGGCCTATAAACAGCAGGGATAAGTGTCATGATGAGATGGCTGACGGAAGATACCCCCGTGGCAGAACCACTCGATAATAATTTTGCATTTGCTTGTGACTTCGTCTGCAAAACACAACTCGGTTCTCGCCCCGCACGATACTACCACTGCAGCTTATTAAGTGAATTAGCCATATAATCCTTCGAAATGATTAGAGTCAATAATGAATTTCGCATATTTAAAACCGGAGTCATCCGTCACGTGTCCTAGAGGAAGAAGAAACCTAAAAAGAAGCAAAGACGTGTTAGCGCGGGAAAAAAATAATCCAGACCTTTTCCATAAATTTATCTGTACATGCAGCAAAAGATATATTTCACATCTTAGATTGTGAGACACCTGTGTTTTGGGCATAACATAAACATCTTGTGGAGTGTAAGCCTTCCATGTTTTGAGCATAACCAAAATGCTTCTTAATATCCTTTAGAGCATAAGCCATCTGTTTCGGGTACTTTTTTACACCCTTTAGAGTGGGAGCCATCTTTTTTTTTTCAGGCATAACCAAGTTGCTTTATAGTATAAGACATCTGTGTTTAAAGCATAGCCAAGAAAGATAGTTTTTAGCACTTTATAGGGAGTAAGCCTTCCATGTTTTGAGCATAACCAAAATGCTTCTTAATATCCTTTAGAACATAAGCCATCTGTTTCGGGTACTTTTTTACAACCTTTAGAGTGGGAGCCATTTTTTTTTCAGTCATAACCAAGTTGCTTTATAGTATAAGACATCTGTGTTTAAAGCATAACCAAGAAAGATAGTTTTTAGCACTTTATAGGGAGTAAGAAATTAGTGTTCCGCGCATAACCAATATACGTTTTAACACCCTTTAGAGTGTAAGTCATCAGTGTTTCCGGCAAAACCAACATACTTTTAAACACCGTTTAGAGTGTAGGCCATCTATGTTTCGAATGTATTCAGCAATGAATTTGATCGTATAAATAGCTAGAAACCTAAACATCGTCGTCAGTACGTCATTTTTGACAACCTTGTTTATCCAATAAATCTGCTTAGATATTAGTAGTCTAATTAACAACTAGTTTAATGCAGTTAATAGTTTGCTCAACTTTTATACATTCAAGGGGTCTCACTTGGCTGGCGTTGCTCCTGTGTCCGTACCAAATAAATGAACGTAACGCTTGTACCAGTAGTAATTCTTCCTGCTTGATCACATAGATTCAATCTTCAGCTGTCATTTCTGCGCATCAGCAAATTCTTGAAAGATGCAGACTTCGAAATTTATTTAAACCCGTTCTCCTTTAAGCACTGACAGAAAGCTCATTCCAATTTTCTTGCAAGAAGGGTAGGGCTGGACTTAGAACGAGTGCTGTGTTAATTACGATAGCCAGAACTTTTAATACCCTAGTGATTACGTGTATTAGTACTTTAGTACACGCTATGGACTCTTAGGAATCTCAAAGGAAGCAAAGGAGTTGTCGTTTTATAAGTCCAGGGATGCATGGATTAAAAGTGAAGAGGTCGACAGTAAAGCCAAGACACAACAAAGAGAGAAAGGTCGACCAGAAGAAGGACAGAAAACGAAAATAAGAAAAACTAGAGTTTTTCAGGCCTTTGTTAGAAGATGTCGGGAGATTACAGCACAATGCGAGATTTGAATGATACTTCAAGTGCATTACTTTCTTTATACTTTTTAAGGTGTTTGCATAAAGTTCCCAGAAGTCGAGGACCACTAGTCAAAGATTCCTCTTCAGTTAGTATGTACTTGGAAATTATCAGGCTTGTTATTAGTGCGTGAGAAGATTAAATAGTCAAAAGCAACGAATGCCAATTTTTTCTTTTCTTTTTTTCTTAGTTTTAGTCCAACACATTGTGTGCAAGGTTTAATTTGATAGCTACTGTATAACAAGTTCAAGGAGTGCAGAGAAGATACCGAATTGAATGCCACCTGGTAGGCGACAATATAAGGTGAACACAAAAACACTTCTTTGGTTTCAAATATTTCATTTTCGCGTTTACTTTGGGCATAAATGAAATAAATAAAATTTTAGTTTGACATTAAAACATTCCTTGGTCTCAAATAGTTCAAAGATTAGTTTGGTATGTAGATGGTACATTAACACTCTCCGTGGTTCCTAATATCTTAAAATGTAGTTTGTTCACCCTGTACATTGAAACACTCTATAGTTTTAAATAATTAAAAACATAATTTGGTGTTTACCCTGTACATTAAAGCACTTTGTGAAATCAAATCTTTTCAAGTGTAGTTTGATGTTCACCCTATACATTAAAACATCCCCTAGGTTTATGTATTGTCACATGTATTGTACGAAGGGATAGTTAGGCAATTAGTCCAAAAATAAAAAAATAAGACTTCCTTATCAACAGGTATATTAATAGTGTATTAAAAAAATATTTATTAATAATGTATATTAATGTAAAAATAAAAACTGAAAAAAAAACATGTTTTTGAAAGAGAAAAAACTGTTATAACAAACGAAAGAAGCCGTAACGTATATACAAGTCAGTCCTTTCAAGCTTAGTGAGGACGACGGCCTAGGAATGAAAGAATAATGAAAAAGTTATAATATCGATGAGATATACGAGGGACATTCCAAAAGTAATATCTCCTATTTTTTATTTCGCCCGAATGGATTAGGAGGGATTGCAAATTGCATTTTTACGACTCAACTTATGCATTCATGACCTATGAGTTTCATCTTTATCCAGCAGATATTGACGGTGTGAAACTCTGTTGTTTATGGGGCCATTTTATTTTAGATAAAGTGGTCCCAATTGCAGAAGTAGCGAATTAATAGAGAACGTACTCTCAAATCCAAGAGTGACTAATAGGAACGAGTCATAGTATTATGCTTTCTACAAACTGACCTATCCATTTATCTGTTGACCAAAATACAACCAACTATTTTCCACCTCTACCCCACCAGAAGGCGTTCTGTTTAGGATTGTAGAAAATGCTAATTTGTTTTTGCGTCAACAAGCGCAGATTACCCGATCAACGCTAAACCGTGGCCTTGAAACTTTTGCTCACGCTGACCAACTGAAGAATTGTTCGAAGTTAGTTCTTAAGGCTACGGTCAACAGAAAATCTAATAAAAATGTATTTGGTCATCACCCAGAATGGCTGGCTTCCCTTGTGAGTCACGGGTGACGATTAAAAAATTAGTAATACTAGAATTAATAGTAAACAATGCAATTTGAGGCAAAACAAATAGAGTCAATTTTGGTTTTTGGTTGGTTGGTTGGTTGGTTGGTTGGATGGATGATTGGTTCGTTGGTTGGTTGGTTGGCTGGTTGGTTGGTTGGTTCTTTCGTTCTTTCGTTCATCCGTTGGTTCGTTGGTTGGTTGGTTGCTTGCTTGCTTGCTTGCTTGCTTGGTTCGTCGGTCTTTGAAAATGATGGTCTTTATTTTGAGGAATAATTTTTTTTGTTTCTGTTATTACTTTGCGAGTAAAATTTCAAAGTGATTACGAACTTTTGGGACAACCTAATATGTATAAACTTTTTTTTTCTGTTGTTGTGCCACATCTAATTTTATGCTTTCTTTTTAAATTTTATTTTTAAAATTAGTTTTTGTTTTGTTTTTTATAATTGCTAATATTGTTGTCGTAAATTTGATATTAGGTCTAATTTTTTTATTATCCCTTTTCCGGAAAGCTTTCACCTCTGTCACCATTCTTCCTATTTAATTTCTCCCTTTTCCCCCTCGTCCCCTCTCTCACTCTCTCTCTCTCTCTCACTCTCTCTCTCTCTCTATTTCTTTATCTCTCACATGTATACACACAACGTTTTACCAATAACAACAACAAAAACAGAGAAAGCAACAATGAAGTCTTCCTTCGTCTGTCCAAGCTTCACCCTACATTTTTTGGAGGGTGCGAGGAGCTTCCAATAAAATCACGAAGTGACAGAAAATATTACCAACCTTTTTGCTATCCACCTTTATATTTCCCGACAAACCCACTCTGCTCCGGTCTGATGGACAACCATACTCTAACACCTTTCTGTCGCCATACGTCACGTATCTCATAAGACAGACAATAAATTTGAAATTTTAACAGAATGTTAAATAAAACCCGAACATCTCATAACAATAAACTACAATGCCGATTTTTATTGATATTGGCCAGAATTAGTCACAATTACGAAAAGTGCCATCGTTCTGAAGTACGATAAAAATAAACAAGTATGGCATATAGGCTGTGGGCCAAAAGTGCTTTATCACTCTAGATTTTTCAACCTTGAACCTACACTTAGGATGAAAGAACAAAAATAGGAAAGCGAATGCCAATACTACCCTGAATATCATAATATAGAAGGTCGGCGTAAAGGTCTTTATCACTATAAATTTTTCTGTGAACTACACTTAGGGGGGAAGAACAAAAATAGGCAAACGAATCTTTATATTACCCTAGTGAAAAAAACGTAAAGATAATACAAGTACTGAGTGTAGAATTATTTTAGTTTAAGACAAGTGACCTTAGTTTGAACGATAGAAAAAGCAAAAAAATATACATATATTTATAATAGAAAAAGAAAAATTAGTCCAAATTATGAATATCAACTTCAAGTCAAAAAGTGGTGAAGTATTAGTAGGAGTAATCTAAGTCGAAGATTATTATTATTATTATTACTAGCAGTAGTAGTGGTAGTAGTAGTAGTAGTAGTAGTCGTTAAATTATTTGTTTGTGCGTTACGACATATCAAATTTTTCAGGTTAATTAATGCCGATAACATTCTTTTTTGATTAACGTTCTTTTGTCCACACTTAGTTTTTTTTAAATAACATAGTATGCAATATTTATTCCATAGCTGGAGGGAATGTGGGGATTCATAACTTTCCCAAGGGTATCAGTCCAAATTGTCAGCGTAAGCCAAAAAGTTGGAATTCGAAAACGCGTATTATGATTCCGAAGTCTGGCTGCCTATCCACTGCCTCAAAAGTACCTCCCTTCTAGAATTATTATTGATGTTATTTCCATAAAGATAATAGTAATAATTAAAATCCTCATCAAAATCTTCATCCAAAAAGTTAAATCATGAAGAGCAGAGAAACATTCTTCCGATCAATTACAATTCAGCTTTTTATTCACTGCGGCAATATTCACCGTAATCAATGGCAGTGATTGTTTTATTCAAGATTGTGTTGTTGTTATTAAATTATCACAAATCTGCGTTTAGGGAAAATAGTATCATATAAACATTCGTTTGGCTATTTTTTCTTCCAACCTACATCTAGGTTAAATATTGAAAAATCCAGAGTGATATAGACCTTTGGGCACACAGCCTATAGTATGAGGTTTCAGATAGCATTGACATTCGTTTGCCAGTTTTTTTAAGCGTAGGTCACAGAATAAAAAATCTAGACTATAAAAAACGCAGCAAAAAAATCCTTGGGAAATAAACAGAAACAATTCCCCCACATATAAAACCATAAAGGCTGTCTTGTCATCAGATAAAAAATCACTTTTAATGGGATGAAAAAGTGGTGAAGGGCATTTTTTAAACATTGTGTATAAAATCATAAGGATTTTTCCTATAACTTTTCTCAAGCGAAATTTAGTCGCATTAATTAATTCGTTATTTCAATTTTAATCTATAATTTGGATGCTAAAATGTTGGCTTGCTTTGTCCCCAAATCTCAGCAAATGCAATTCGGTTTTTTATTTACTTCCATAATATTTACTGCTACAATGATGGTTTTATTAAAGGTAGGGTTGTTAAATTAAATTCTCACAAATGTGAAACATCTGCGCTTGAAGAAAAATTTATGATATTCAGCGTAGAATTAGAACTCGTTTGCCTATTTTTCTTCTTCCACCCTAAATGCAGTTCACAGAATGAAAAATCTATAATTATAAAGACTTTTGGGCCCACAACCTAATAATATGCTGTTCAGGGTAGTATTGACATTCGTTTACCTATTTTTGTTTTTCCACCCAAAGCGTAAGCCAGAGAATGAGAAAACTAGAGTGATAAAGATCTTTGGGTCCATATGGGCCTACTAAACCTTTTAGAATAAAATTGTCATGCGAAGTTGGAATATAGTTAAAAATGTTATTCTAGATATTATTTGCTATTTTAAGGAAATAAACGGGCAATTGCAGTTAGCGCTATTAATTATGAAAAGAACTAAAACTACACTGGTTATCACTAAAGAAATGGTAGCATAATAATGAAACGCGAAGAAATAATTATTTCACTCATGTTGTTAATTTTAATAATCAATATGTAAATGCAAGTGACAAGCGGCATAGAAAATTAAAGAAGAAAGACAAAAAAACAACAACAATATCTTGCCACCTCCTGCTGAAATACGTTTGCATTTTGAAGCTGAATGAGAAGGCGGAGTCCCTTTTTTGTACTTTCTTTTTATTTTTTTTTAAGATAATTCTAAAAAAGAATTTTAAAGCATTAGAAAAAGACATGTGCCTTTACAAGATTATATTTTTAAAAAAATTAGGCAACAAAATTCAGGGACATTTTTTTCTGTAAAATTTGTTCAAATTGAAAAAAAAGGAAAAATACTGGACATTTAAAATTTAAAATGTAAAAACAAAATTCAGTCAAATAAAATTTATTTTAAAAAAATGAGGAAGGCGTTGAATCCGAAAAACGAAACCATCTGCTCCTATTTTTTATGATTTTCATTATTTCAACTTTTTAATTTTTTATTCAGTTAGGAACAAAAAGAGGACTTTAAAAAATGCCACGGACTAGGTTACTAATTCATACATTCATAATTTAATGATATGTGTGTATTCGTTGGTGAATTTTATCATTATATATCCATAAACTTTCTTTCTGTTAAATGTGACAATTTTAAAAATACGCAAAACCATAATGATAGCACAACACAACATACATATCCTCATGTAACTATAGCTGTGGTGATTTTATCCATATATTTGTTTGGTGTCCGTTTCTTTCTTGAAAATTAATGCAAGAGTTAAAACCTGGTTGGACAGAACTGATTATACAGTCATAAAACAAATTTGTCACTAGTTATACGCCATACAAAATATAAATACCAAACCGTAAACAAACTTCATTTTCATATTCTCATTCTTTGTACATAAGAAAAATCAAACAAATATGCACTTCCTTATGCTATTATTTAGACCATTTTTCAACTTATGTGATATTAAAACCTCTTTATTTTAATAGGTATACACACTAGTAATTTTGTATATATATTATTTCCCGAAAACAAATATATTATATTTTTTCCATCTACTTTTTTTTTGTTTGGACTATTTTATCAACTTTTAAGGCAGTGGGCCCAAAAGTCTGTATCACATTAAATCTTTCCTTCTGTGACCTACACTATGGGTGGAAAAACAAAAATAGGCAAAGGAATGACAATACTACCTTGAACATCATATGATTTTTCTCAAAGCGCAGATCTTGCACATTTGTGAGAATTCAACTTCAACAACACAATCTTTATTAAAACCATCATAGATGCAGAAAATATTGTCTAAGTGAATAAAAAGCTGAGTTGTAATTGGTCAGATTTTGGAACAAAGCAAGCCAAAATTCCAGCACCCAATTCGTGGATTAAGATTGAAATAAATTAATTAATGCAACTAAATTTCACTTGAAGAAAGTTACAAAAAAAATTCTTATGATTTTATACACAAAGTTTTCAAACAATCCGTTACTAACCACTTTTACAGTCTAATATAAGTCATTTGTTGATTGCTGACAAGACAACCTAATATTCAAACCGTTATTTTCAACAAGCTTACACAATATCATTTATATACATGTATTAATTTACTGAAACATGTATACTACATTTTTTCATGCCATTTCTTTATTCAGACTATTTTATCATCTTAACCATAATAGTTTGACAAGTAAATTTCAGATTTATAAAGAAAAAATTTTTTTTTCTCTCCAATGTCCTTTATGTTCTCTAAAATATCTTATACAAAAGGATGTAACTTACAAGCTAGCTTCTTATAAAAATGTGTTATTATGGCTTCTTGGTGAATTAAAGAATTGTTTTAAACGCTGTCGAACGAATCTAACGACTGAACACGCGTGATGTTTTCAATTTTGGATTTTAAAAATGATTTTACAAATTTTACCTTTAAGTATTTTGATTCTTTACTAATATTAATACAAGTTAGAAAAGGATTTCTTGCAGAGCACAAAAGGTGTTTAACAAAATTTTTTTTTTCTATAAGCTTTAAAAATAAAGGTACAAGATTTTATTAGAAATATATCAATTTTCAAATTGATTTTTATAAATTTTACAAAGTTGGGTATAAAGATTTAATTTAAATTTAATCTAAAATT
>JAYKTE010011918.1:0-15951 GCA_036873565.1 Xipholeptos notoides
CTCGGGCAGATGAGGCTCGTTAACTCGGTAGAGTAACTCATCTAGGTGAAGGGTAACACTGATTACAAAAGCCCAGGAATGAGCACATAAAAATGGCCTTGTGCTTAACTTGGGTTGGTGCTTGACCAAGTAAATATCATATAATTGTCAGAATAATCCTTTTTACTCACATAAAATGTGATAGCAAGACATTGTATTAAGTCTAAATAAAAACAATATAATCATCTATATAGTGTTACTAAAGTCCATAGCTATAAGTTAAAAGAAAAGAAAGCTCCATAGGTTCATAGCTCTGAAGCCTATAAGTAATATCTCTGTCTATTCTTCAGCAATGTTAAAAACTGACTCAATTGAACTAAATATCACAATTATAATTTTACTTGAGTCACTGTTAAATAAACCAAAGTCAGTCTAAGAAAGAGATAAAGAGTGAGTATTACTTGCAGAATAATTAAAGAGTAATTAATTTACAGCCATTCCTTAGCATTTTTTGTTTTCAAAAATTGTTTCTCTGAATGGATATAAAAGCATTGATAGCAAAACGGTTATTCTTTTCCTTCTTCATACTGCATAGAGGCAGAATTTTATTATAGCTAGTCAGTGATCTTAAAAAATATTCTACACCCCAATCTAGTTTCTACCATTGGATATTAAAAGTGTAGCAGATAGAGGGATAAGCAGAATAATATAGGCAATTAGTTGGCAATTGATAGTTTACACGAGTGCTGATTGTAGAGATTCACAGCATGGTTTGGAAATTGTAGCTGAATCTTTGTCAAATGCTTCCTATGGTTGAAACATTTTTATTAGTTTTTCCCTCTAATGAATCTGTTTTCCTCCTGACAATTTGGATGTTAATACACATTTTTTCAGTGTACATTTTGTATAATTCAGAGGAACGAACCACATACAATCGGGACTTAGAACAGGACGCGGATAATTGTATAGAACGACACACACGTGTCTCTTTATTTAGTGTCGGCCATGACAGTGCCTTTTTTCTCTCTCTTTCTCTGGAGAGCTGGGGTTTAGGGGACATAACCTGGTATTACCTTTACACATTTTAAGTGCTAAATCATATAAATCGTTTAATGAATGCAACTGCTGTGTTGAAAATAGGAAGAAGCGGTCTTCTGCATTTTTGAACATACTTGAGGTTCCTGGGGGAGAAACCAATTCTCCTGGTTAAAGAATTTTAAAAATAAATTACAAAACTTATTTTGTTATTCTTATTCTAAATTTTACACGAAATGCATTAATAGATTTAAATTACTATTTTCTCAGGTAATATTTTACTTAATTTTATCAAAATCAAAATTGACAGCTGATGTAAATCATGCCAAATTATATTTCTACAAAATTTTAAAATTATAACCAAAGAAAAGGTGAACCGATAAAAAGAAAGATTTAATCTTGATTTTAAATCTTATTGTCCAGATAAAATCAAGAGTTTGGGTCCTACTCAGATACTGCTTTAAAATACAAATGGAAGGCTTTCTTACTTTTGGCATAACCATCAAATGGATATATTTTTCTGTTGTAAACATCCAAAACATATGTTTGTGTATCATTAGCTTCAAGAATATCTCGTTGGTATCCATTGCCCTAGTAGGGGAAAAAAAAAACAAACATATACGTAAGAATGAAATTATTTTCAGATCCTCTATTTTATTTTTTCACATGAACAATCTATATCTATAGTAAAAGAAACTATGCTGTTTCAATTATAAAAATTTAATATTCTAACCAGTATATGTAAAAAAACTAAATCTTTTTACCAAATTAAGTATTTTAATTAGTCATAATTAAGGTTGATATGGTGTATAAAAAACATTTGAATGAAGATATTTATAATAAAAACCAGTCACTCATATCAATATTAAACAAGTATTTATTTCAGAGAAAACATTCAGAAAATATATTTTGATTATAAATAACTTTTGTAATCCTAATGAATTTATAACCAATATACATTTTTTTTTAATTTTCGAAGTCTTTTATTGAAAAAATATTTCATAAAGAAGACACCAGCAGAACAGAAATTCTACAATAATCTTAATGTAAAAGGATTAAATTCTAAACAATATTTTATAATCTATTTTCTATAGTAAAATTAATAATGATATCTATGCTGAGTATCATATACAATAATATAAAATTCAATTTTCTGAATAATAATGATTTTTGATAAAAATTTGTTAACATATACACAATCTAATAAAACCTTAATAATGATATACCCATTATTATAAGAAATGTTTAACTAACCTGGTGAGCATCAAGGTCTATGATCATGGCACGGACTATTTCAGGATGTTTTTCTCGCATAAATTTGATGGTAAGTGTGATGTCAGCATAGGCACAAAATCCACCACCCTTGTTGCCTGAACAGTGATGGAAACCACCACCTAAATTGATTGCCCAACCTCGTTGGAGTGCAATTTCTCCTGCCTAAAACAAAAAGAAAATCTTTTTATGTAGATTTCTTTATTTATATTTATTAATATTCAAATTAGTCAAATAATTATCAATTGATAAAGTCATTAACAATCATAGACATTAAATGTCAATCAATATCTCAAACTGGAAGAAAGAATTTTCTAGATAAAGTGAATAGTAAATATAGATTAAAATGAAAAAATAACTTACTAGGATAGTTCCACCAGTTTGAAACCGGAATGGTTGAAGAACATGACGTTGAACCAAAAAGTTGGGCATCAAAGCTATGGGGGGAATCTCTAAGATCTTGGCAACACTTAAGCCACTCTACAATGAAACATAACAATAAAAGATAATCATTACATACTAGCATAAGAGATAAAGATATCACTCCTATCAAATATTATATATAATCACACACACAAATAATTATTCATGTATATGATAATAGTCATGATACTAACAATGGTTCACTATGGTTTTAGAACCAAATTCATTAAGACAACTAACTTACTGCCTTGTAATTGTCAAATGTGACATCAATCAACTAATTTTTATAAATGTTTAGATGAATTCTTCCATATGTTCGATTGATTGATTGGTTTGTTTTATGACAAATCAACCCTTTATGGGTCATTTAATCTTCCATATCAAATAGTATAATTCCATTTTCAGTAGGTGATAATTTTCTTAGAATATAATAGAATTCTAGGCTCTAAAATGTCCTAATAAAATAAAAACTGAACATTCCATAATATTCCCTTTTTGTAAGCCTATTCTTTGCCAGAAGTATTGTCCAGCCTGGTTGCTTTGATGCTCCTTTTGGGCTCATCTTGATATGTGATTTTTGTAATTGTTTTTTTCTTTTAGAAACTGGCATAATCTTTTGAAATATTTTAGTAAACTACAGTTAAATTGACACCCAAAATGATCAATGTACTCCCACACATATATAGAAATCTAATTAAACGAAGAGCTTGATTTTTACAAAAATTACCTTTAAATTCTCCTATCCCACCTACCCAGACAAGCAAATGACGAAAAAAAAAACCCAAAAAACACAATTTGAAAAATTTGTATCATGTTCCATTAATTCAAATCAATTTGTTAAAAACAGACATGTATTGATCTAATATAAAAATGTAATTTTTATTCAGTTGAATTGGTAAGACAAAAATGCACTTTTAATTCAATAATAATACTCAATTAATAAATATGCTTACATTTTTTCACATTCAACTATGATTGGCAATTTCATTAAGTACTGTTTTGTTACATTCAAATTGCCTATTTAGGAGTGAATATTGTAAACCTAACTTTAGCACCATAGGCTTACTAATCTTGATGAAAAATATTTCTGTCCAAGATTTTATTTCCTTTTTTATTTTTAGATCTTCTTTGCAACATTATTAAAATTGTCATGTTCCATCAATAACAATTCAAACTGGTTATTCAGGAGTCTATATTGAACTTTAGCGCAATGGGCTTGCTAATATTAATGAAAAATATTTTTTTAAATTAAAGTAGGTATCAAGAATTATCATTATTTCAATTCATAAGTGTTCCCTGCCAATTTTCATAAAATGCTTTTAATTATTTTATAGCTTGAGTAAATTAAGAAAACAACCCTAGCAAAATAAGTCTCAGGAGGTGAAAGGACGGATAAAATATTGTTCAAAAGCAGATTTACTTCTAGTATTGGAAGTTATTATTTTTAAATAAATTTAAAAAAAAATAGTTTTGGTTTAAAAGTGTATGAACCATTTAATAGACAAAACATTTTATAAAGGTATATTTTCTAAAGATATATCTACTTTTGTAAAAAAAAAAAAAATTGAATAGTTAAGATAACAGTGATGGAACTATTAAATAAAAAGCATGGATAATGACTACATTTATGCCTTCCCCAATGGTATTAATCTTAAAGTGAATGTAATATATATTGACAAGTAATTTCAATTGGTGTGTCATGAATCCAAAGTTTTAGCCCTTACTACTTCAGTACAATTTCTCAGCAGTTTAAGGTAAATGTTTGAAATTTTTAATAATTTTATGATAAATTTCACCTATTTAATTTCACATATGTCTATAGATATTTCACCATGGAATTCGAAGTGTCAGTTTTTTTGGTTGAAAAAACAATTTATTCTAAAACTTATATCAATTATTAAAATTGATAATTTTGGAATTTTCTTACCAATATTTAATGATTTTTCATTTAAAAAAACAACAAAAACATTTCCAATATTAAAAGTAAAGAATAGCCTTCCAGGTGTCATTGTGCCATAAATCCAAATTTTTTTCGTTATAAGATTTGAAGAATTTCATCCTAGATTAAAGGGTAGAAACCCATCAATTGATAATAATAATAATACTAATAATAACAAAAATGAAGCAATCAGTAGTTTTTGTATGTTTGTGTTTTACAACATATCGACCAAACAATCAATAGTAAGACAGTGTCTCTTAGAGATTCCACATTATTGACAATAAAAGAAGAATAGTAAATTTTAAACAGGAAAACATTTAGTACCAACAATATTTAAACATCAAATGAACAATAATAAAGCATAGGGCTTTTCTTCACACCATCTTTTAATAAAAGGCAAGCAATTAACAGGAAAAGAAGAAAATAAAATAAAAACATTTTAACAAACTCAGAACAAAAAAGTATAAGTGAAATTGTGTTTAATTATGAATTCATAACTCAACATAGATTCCTTAATAATAGAACTATACTAATGTGCAATCGTTTTTGTTTCTATTATTTCATATATTAAGGGATTGAACAGGCACAAGGGCAGGTCAGTTCCTATATTCTATTACTGTTTAAATATATGAAAACCGACACATGTATCAGAAGTTTGATAAAAGAAGTTTACAGCCTATATGTAAAGTAACTTTGATAATTAAATTCAATTCAACTTGTCCCCAGTTCATCCAATCGTTACAGTTTCAATATTCAATAGAAGAAATTAAGAAATTAGACAAGAGAAGCAGAACATTTATTGATCTTTGAAAGAATATAGTCTAGTTATCATAACATTTTTCTCTCCATACTGGGTGGGCTGTGTAAAAAAACAAAATGACCTTTCTGTTACTAATGCTTTTCTTTTATGCCCATTTAGTGTATAACAATGTTTCAGAAGAGGAAGTGGTAAAGGGTGGACAAAGAGTATCTCTTTCACTACTTTCACAGATGTATGGCTAGAAAATTCTCCATATTTCATAATATTACTTGTAAATGTTGTGTATATGTAGCTATGGAGTTTTTATTGTTCATTATATAGCTATGAACTTTAATATGATACTGTATAATGCTTATATTATTTTTACTTTCACTTTGGTGTAAAGCCAATTTTAAACAAAAATGTTTTAGATTAAATCCTAATAACTGTGTAACTTAAACTGGTCTACCTAGAATATAGTAAATTTGGTAGATTTGTTGGATATCTTCCCATGGAAATTAAAGTGTAGAATTTAAAAAAAAAAGAACATTAAAAACAAAACATAACAACACAAGCACAACAATGATGATGATAAAAATAGAAATAACGATAGGGCAAACCAAACTTTTTATATTTCAAATAACAAATTTAACTTTTCTAACTGTATTCTATACATTGCTGCTAGCAGACAGACCATAGCCATTTGACAGTTCTTAACTGCTCTTCAAACTACTTTGGTGCTGAAAATTTAACCTTTTATGAAAATTTTATGACATCAACAAGTTCTTAGCCAATGAAATATTTGTTTTTGCTTTAACTCATTTCCATTTATCTATTTTTATGTAAATCTTTTGCTCAATAGCACAACTATTAGAATAGTGACATTTGTGGTCAGATTTTTTAAAAGGGAATCCCACAATTGTAACTTTTTGGCATTTATCTGTTTGGTAGACTAATAAATTTTGTCAATATGTTGGAGATATGGAATTATAAATGACTAGAAGTATTGCCCAGCCTTGCTTAGATGTGGCTTTGATGCTCCTATTGCGCTCATTCTGATCTGTATTTTTTTCAAGTCCCTAGATCAGAAATTGGCAAAATAGTTTGGTAGAGACTGTTCCTTAGACACACACACACACACATACACACAAGGTAACTTTTATACTAGTAGTAGATTATTAAATACAGGTGTATTATCCTTATATACAGGAATGTGCTAAGAAAAGAGATATTCTCTAGATCAATTAGGAATAGAACTACAAATATTAATAGTTTGTGAATTTCAAAGTATTTTGAAAATGTTTACTGTAGTTCTGAAAACCTACTTTTATTTCTTCAATTTATTATCAAACAATTGACTTTCTTGATTTGGTCTGAGATCTTATTTCCTTTTTCTTAGATATTTTTGGCAATATTGTTGAAATTGTCATGTTACATCAATAACAATTCAGGAGTCTCTATTACAAACTTAACTTTAGTGCAATGGGCTTGCTAATGTTAATGAAAAATATTTCTTTAAATTCAAGTTGGTGTCAAGTTAAGAATAATCATTATTTCAATTCAATTCTCAAGTGTCAATTTTCATAAAATGCCTGATTATTTTATAGCTTGATTAAATTAAGAAAACAACCCTAGAAAAATTGTAATATAATGAAGGAAGTGTAATGGGCTCCAGCATTAAATGCCCACTTTTCTAAATCTTAGGAAGGTTCTTGAATGATCTGTCAATCACTCTTATAAAAGTTGTCCGAGGGAGTTTGAACACATGACTTTGGGAGATATAATATTCTTAAAAATGTTCAATACCCCTCTAAAGGCATGTGATATTAATAATCATACTGATGAAATAGAACAAAAAGAATTTTTCTTAATCTTCTATATGTTCTTTGAAATTTGACAAAGAAAATTAGGCGGTTGTTTTTTCAAGTAATGCAACTCTTGCATGACTCAAAGGTTCACTTTTTACTTGCACCGTTCACCATGACATGATTTATTTTCATAAGTAAACAAATGAAATTTAAAAAATAATAATTTTTTTACAGAGTAAACTATAACTTCAACATTTTTTAATAAATAACTTTTTACACGCAAAATTTTACAAAAATTAATTTTTTTTTTTATTACAGAATAAACAATAACTTCAACATTAACTTCAATTTTTTTCAATAACTTTTTACATATGAATTTAAAAAAAAATTAAACAAGAATTTGGAAGGGCCAAGACGACATCAGCCTTTCAACGAACGGAGCAGGCAGGCCCTTTCCAACCACGTGTCGGTAAGTCAACAAGATGGTGACCCCCACCAAGAGGCCGACACGGAACGCCCCCCCCAGACCGATGAAGTAAGTAAGCTCTCTCTTTCATTTCTGACGCCCCAATAAGGGTACACATAATTCAAACCATATTTAAAAAGTTATTATTTGAAAAAAATATTGTTTAAAAAATTTAAATTTTGTATTTAAAAAGTTGTATTTTTTAAATTATTTTCTGAAAAAAGTTGTTTGAAAAATTTAAATTTTATATTGAAAAATTTGTTTGAAAAATTTAGATTTTGTTAAGTTATTTATTGAAAAATATTGTTAGGAAATTTAAAAAATTGTATTTCAAAAGTTGTTATTTGTTGGAAAAAACTTAGATTTTGTATTTAAAAAGTTATTTTTTAAATAAAATTTTGTATTTGAAAAGCTATTTTTTGAAAAAAATTGTTTGTTTATTATCAAATAAATTCATGAAGTTAATGTTAAAGTTATTGTTTATTCTGTAAAAAAAATTGAAAGATCTGATTCAGGAAGCTATGTACTGTTTTTGTTTACTTGTGAAAATAAAACATGTGGTCGTGGTGAACGGTGCAAGTGAAAAGTGAACCCTTGAGTCATGCAAGTGCAAGAGTTGCATTACTTGAAAGGATCGCTTATTAAACAACCACCAAAACATTATAAAAAAACACCATCACAAGGACAGTAGACAGTCAGAAGGCACTAGTTAGGAGAGGCCCCAGAAGACCTGACAGGAGAGGTTGCCAAACATAAAGTTACAAACCTTTTGAGAAACAAGTTGAAGACAAAAGAAACTTAACATACAAAAATATTGTCAACCCAACCACCCATCAACACATACTAATAATGGCTACTAGGAAGGGTGACTGCAGAACTTACTGGCTGTATGATAAGCAAAAAGAAAGAGACACCTAAGAAATCTGTGTCAAAATCAGCTGTTTGTTGTCAGTAATAAAAATTTTTATTTCCATCATAAAAACTGTGTTAAAAGTTTCTTATTTTCTTGCAAGATTTTTCACAACAATATATTGGTGCAGTTGCAGTATATTTCTTCGTATCATGGTAGAAAATTAGTCTCAAGAGGCAAAAGGACTGATAAAATATTGTTCAAAAGCAGATTTACTTCTAGTTTTGGAAATTATTATTATCAAACCTAATAATAGCAATCGTGCTTTTATTTATTTGTCTATTTATATGCGTTTGGTGTCTGCTTCTTTCTTGAAAATTAAGTGAAAGAGTCAAAACCTGAGTTGACAGAACTGATTATTCAATCATCAAACAAATTTGTCAAAAATCATACCAATACAAAATACAAATACCAAACTATAAACAATCCGCATTATCATAATCTCATTTCTTTTGCTTTCTACTTAATTCATTCAAACAAAAATTCTACATTCTTTACATGCTATTTCTTTATTCAGACTATTCTATCAAATTTCACATTAAAAATTAAGCAAATAAATTTCAGATTTATTAAGAAAATTATATATATCCTTTATTTTGTTTAAAATGTTTGATACAAGGAGACATTACTTACAAGTTAGCTTCTTATAACAATGTGTTTCAGTATGGCTTTTTGGTGAATTTAAAAAAAGGGTAAAAATGAAACTAAATAGTAGATACACTTGTTATTTAACTTAGGGTTTTAATTTAATAAATTGTACCTTTAAATATTTTAATTTTTTTTATTATCAATACTAATATTTTTAATTTTTCTGTCTTGAAGTAGATTTTCAGTAATTGAGTAAAATAATTACTTGAATTAGTTGGTCAATTAATGCATAAAATGAATATTAAATGACTATCTAACAAAATATTTTCTTGTTTAACATTGTATGGACCGTTTAATATAAGATTTTTCTAAACATATATTCGCTTTAAAAAAAAATTAGAACTGTTAAAATAAAAAAAGAACTGAAACAACAAATATTCAAATAAATAATTTTTACATTGGCTGATGTTCAGTTCATTGTAAGTCTATAATATATTAATAATATTCAAGAATGATAGATATATAGTTGAATAGGTGTGTTATATGTATTTAGAAAGCAATTAAATCCAAAAATGTACTAAATAAACAAAAAAATATTAGCAACAGTAGCAACACATGCATTTAAGCAATCAATAGAAATTATGGTGTGAAGGAAAAGCTAAGATATGAAAAACAAGAAGATCCCACCTCAATCAATCCATCCAAAATGGTGTGGAGCTGCATGGAGAAGCCAAGGGGTAAAAGCCAGAGTTAGTTGGATTTTATTTGAACAATTATTATTGGAAAAAAGATAAAAATAATTGATAAAATGAATAAAAAGGATGAAAAGATTTAAATGTTTATATTTCATATTGCGAAAAAGGCCTTATTTACAATATCATTTTTTAGACAACTCCAAGCAACACCACCAGAGGAAATAAAAAACCAAAAAAAAACAACAAAATAAAAGAAAGATAATGAGAATTAAACATAAATAATAACAAAGATGCACTGATAAGCAAATAACCAACTTATCTGTTACCTTTTTCAATCTAGGGCAAAAATGTTTCTTTTTTTTTCTCTCTTTCTCAAAAACTATTTTTTCTGTAGTAATGCCATCCACCCTGGGTGTAGTTGTGCTGTGTTCATTCTATTACAAACATTTTTGTGCTTGTTATACTCATTTCTTTTAATTGTCTTAGAACACATTTATTTTGTTGTGATAATTTTATTTCTATATTTTCTAAATTTATTTTATGATTCTTTGTTGTAGTGTGGAGTTCTATTGATGATGATTTTTTAATAATTTTTCAAATATAAAGTAAAGCAATAATGCACATAAAAACACTCGACCTTTTTTGTTTTATGAAAGTTAACATAATAATAATCAACATACTATTGTCTTATGTGGCTAATTTTCAACCGTTGTTTCTATTGAATTCTAACCAATAAAATCAAACAAACAAAGCTATGGTGGAGTGAAATGATATAAGGTATATACTATTGATCATATGATGCAGCAAAAGTAAAAGGCAATCTGATATTTTTTAATGTTAGAGAATAGAAAAAGTATTGAGATTTTTTTTAGAAGTCAATGACATAATTAAAGCAATAAAGGATTAATTAAAAATAAACTTCTCTTATGATCTTAATAATTTATGAAGTTGGTGGATACACTGATATTTTCAGTGCTAAATGAACAGCTATGCATACATAGTTTGTTTAATAAGTAATGAGAAAATGTCAGGAGAGACATTAAGTATGGTTTGATCAAATTGCTACTTCATGGTGAAGTACATATACAAAAGTCTACAAAATGATTTACTAACAACTTACTCTCGTTCTAGGTTTGAACGCAGCAGTGTTTGTTTTGGGACCAGTCTGATCAGGTTTGCTAATCTGAGAATTTTTGACAAGATGCAGGAACAATGTTATGCCATCAAATTTTGTGTTAAACTTAAGAAAACCAAACAAGAAGCTTATGGAATGTTAAAAGAGACCTATGGGGATGAATAAATGAATCAAGCAAGTTTCTATTAATGGTTTAACAGATTTTCTGAAGGAAATGAACAGGTTGAGGATGAACCCAGATCTGGAGAACCAAACAGTGCAGGCAAGGAGGAAAACATTGAGGAAGTGTGAAGATTAGTGATGCAAGACTGTCGGATAACTGTGAGGATGATATCTGAAGCTGTTGGTATTAGTATTGGCACAGTGGGGACAGTTCTAACTGAAGATCTGAATCTCCACAAAGTTATTACTTATTAAACATATGCTGGTGACCACCTCAATGGCCGATGGGGAAATGAAAGTGGTATAACACCCACCCTCCCTACAGCCCTGACCTAGCCCCATGTGACTTCTTACTATTCCCATGAATGAAAGACAGCCTGAGAGAAGCTGAAAGAGGCATCAGAAAATCACCTGAAGAGACGATCGAAGTAGGACTTTGAGGAGGTCTTCCAGGATATATAGGTAAGGGTCCATGTATGTGTGTGTGTATGTATATATGTGTACGATTCCAACATCCGCCTGCCTGCACAGCCACCCACCCACACACACCACAAGCTGTGATCTCTCGAATCAGAACACGCACGGCAGCAGGGCAGCCCGGCCCGGCGGTGAGCAGAGCAATCAGCAATCATTCAACAATTTGTTGTTTTGTTAAAAAAGTTTTTAAAAGTAAGAAAAAATGATAAAAAATGGTTTAGTTAAACAATAAACTTTTCTAAACCAACGTACGTATATATAAATAAATTAATTCAATTAAAAAAAAGTGAATTACAAAAAGGGTTTTGTTTCCCCCCCCCCCATTCATCAATTTGAATGACACGGAAAAATGTAAATTAAAAATTTTATCCGTTCTTGCGTTAGCCGTTGTAAGAGGACCTCAGGACCGGTCATTATTTTCGTATGCTTAAAATTTAGGGAATCGGATTGAAAGGAGTTTTGTTTACCAACGTTGCTTTGTAGTGTTATATTTGGAAGAAAGCTTGGAAATTAATACACTCGACCAAGCAACAAGGTTTCTTGCAAGAAAACAAGAAAAAATTGAATTAAACATAAAAAGGGAAATTTGACATTCCTTTTAACCCTTTGGACCCTGACTTAGCAAAATTACTAACTAGCCAAGCAGAACGAAGGGCCGAATTATCAGCCGTGTCGTATTTTTATTATGTCACATGGGCCGAATAATCGGCCCTTTGGCGTCCAAAGGGTTAATGAAATATACGTTTGAATAACGATATTCTGCCTAAACTGTAGAGTAAGTTTTTCTATATGTATAGTTAAAGTGCTCAATTTCAGTGAGAGAGAGCGGCGAGAGCGCCTGTGGTGTTTTTGGTGTACGATCTGTGTGTGTGTAAGCGTACACGATGTCAATGTCAATAGCCTTTCTGTGACTATCAATTTCTCGCCTGCCTGTGTGCGTGTGCGCGCGCGGTCGTCAGAAATTCATTCAGCAAAAATAAGGTTTTGAAATATTTCTAAACAAATTATCATATTTCAAATATAAGCCAAAGTTACCGAAAATACACCAAATATTCAAATAGCCTAAATATAATTTTTTTCTCTACAAAACTAACTGCTATAAAGGACTTTACAGTTACAATAAATGGGGGATAAAAATTCTTCTCACTTTTTGGGGTCAAAAATGTGTTGAAAAAACCAAAAAAAAACAAATAGGCAATAACACTCACTCCACATCACAAATGACGTCAATATTTTTATTTAGAAAATATAGCTTACTTTGAATTAAATATATACATTGTTATTTATAGTTAATATTGAAAATAGCCTTTACTTTTAAGAAAATAAAGGTTATATATTACGAAGGGATTTTTCTTGCCCAATTCTTTTTATATTAGTGATGATTATTATTGATAGTATTATGAAATATTTCTGTTCAACAAACAAATCACATTTCAACGCATGTGCGCGCGCCTAAATTCAGGGGCAGATAACCCTGTTTGCTTTGTTGAGCTTGTAAAGAGATTTATTTTATTTTGCTATTAAAGAAAAAAACAATATCATTATGCAATCAGATATCAGTAGTTAATTATAGATTTATTTAAAAAAAAAAAAGGAAAGTTAAATGTTTTTAATGTCTATTTGTTTTAATTGTTTAAAATCTTTAAAAAAAGACGAAGAAAAGCTGCTAATATAGCGAGAAAAGGTTGTTGGTTGGTGTGTTTGGTTGGCCCGCCCAAGTTTTTTTTAAAAGTAAAAGTCTAACCAAACGTTTTAACATGAAGAAAGGATTTAATGATAATAATAATGAAAAGGATTAAAAAACCAACAACAAATGGTTTTTAACTTTCTTGTTGGGCTTTTTCTTTGAACATTTAAAGAATTAAAAGGAAATAATTGAATTGATACATCGGTTTAAAAAAAAGGAAGATTTTGGGTAAGTATAAATTATTGTTTTAGAGTAAAAAAAAACTGACAGTTTTTCATGACTTTCTTGTCGTTCTACAGATTTGTTTAAAAAATAGATTAAATGTTTGAAACTAAAAATATTTATTAATTAAATATGATTTAATTACTTAATTTTCAACCTCATAAAAAACCAACAAATCCATTATTTAAAGTTAATTAAACCAATTTAATTTAATTACATTTGAGTTGTTGAATTAAATAATATTTTTCTTTTTTCATTTTTTTTATTTAACAGAAAAAAGTTTAATTTTGATTAATTTAGGCAAAATGTATTTTATTTTACTATGTGTTTAGTTTTGTTAAAAATAGATACAAAAATGATTCAAATGTTTGGTTAGGTTTTAATTTGTTATTCAAAACAGTAACACATTTATTTGGTTAATAATAATTAATACCAATAAAATATTTTCTTGATTTTGAATTCTAAATATAAGAAAAAAAGTAAAATAATTGATAAACATGTATAAAGAAGAAGTTTTACATTTGTTATTGAATAATTGGATTCATTCAACAAATATAACATTTTAAAAAAGCCTCGTGTTTCTATTATGTTTGTTGTTAAATTATGGGGAAAAGATTATATTTAAAAATAACAAAAGATATTTAATTAAAATGACAATAAATGAAAGGTTTTAATTAATAAATTCGACTAAAAACTCTTGGCGATTTAATTTGATAAATTAATTAATTACTGAAAAATGTTAACGATAGATTAAAATTCAACAATTAACTTTTGCCAAACAAACAGGTTTGAAAACCCCCAAGTCAACACATCATAAATCTGAATTAATAATAAATAACTCTTTTCTTCAGGTATATTTTTAAATTGTAATCAAACTTAAAAACGAAAATATATTTTTCTTTAAATAAATCTACTATTTAATTATTTTTTTTAAAATTAATATTTTCATTATTTATTTATTGACACTTTAGGCATTATAGGTATTGAATGTTGATATTTATTTTGCTTTTTAAGATTAAACCTAAAGTCCTTTTAAAAATGCATGATTTTTAAACAAACAACTGTTGTTTGTTTTACTTTCAAACATTAAATAAATTTCAGTTGATATTATTTTAAAACCTTTTTGATTTAGATGAAAAACATGAAAAAAACTTGACTTTTTTTTAAACAAAACTTTCATATTATCTTACTCATCAAACAACACATCAATCAACCACGTAAAACACATTTTATTGATAGAATAATAATTCAATATTTCCTCTAATGTTCAGTGAATGAAGTAAAAACATTAAATGTTTTTTAAGTATTCATTTATTTTTCAATCTTAGTGTTGAAAAAAGAAGGTAATCTTCTAGTTTAGCGTTGTGACTTTGTCACGTCGTAAAATAGTTGAAAATCTATTATTTCTGAACAACTTTTGTTTTTTCCAGAAAAATAAAACCCTGGATTTTATCATATTAAAAGTAGAATAATATAATACTTTTCTATTGTTTTTAATACTTTTTTTAACGAATTTCACACTTCAAAACAAAAGACAAAAAAATTATTAAATAATTATTTAAAAAAAATATTATATATTGATTATAAAAAAAGAGTATATCTTTATAAAGTTGATTCTTCACTTAATAATCGGTGAAAATTTCATATTGATTAGGTTATTAATTGATTTTTGGTAGATTTTTAAAGAGAGACCCTGTTAAAAAATTATAACAATAAATTTAAACTACTTTACTTTACGTCAAAGTCACAACGCTAAACTAGAAGATTACCCAAAAAAAAGTTTTACTGACAACTGGATTTCCATACGAATTATTTTATCTTAAATGGAATTTTTTTTTTCGTAAAAAAACAAAAATAAAAAAACAATAAAACTCTTAACCCTTTTGGACTTAGGAAAATGACTAAGAAGACCATGACAGACCAAAATATTGGCCGTCTTGGTCTAAGTCACCAGGGCCGATATATCGGCCTTTCAGGGTCCAAAGAGTTAAAAGTGAAATAAGTTTTTATTTAAAAAAAAAAAAAAAAATAAATAAATAAATAAACAATACTTAAAATTTAGGCTAAAAATAATTTGTTTGAAAATAGTTTCCCAACAACGAACAACAACAATAAAACATCCAAAAAATTACCGCTAAAGATATCTACTTGGTCGAGCGAGCGGGAGCACCAACTCAAGTTTGGCACAAGGCCAGTTTTATAGGAATCTACTTGATTTTTGTATTCTAAAAGCATTAATATGACTATTGTTTTCTTTCTCACAAAGTTTTTCGACCGAATAATCACCTTTTGGCCTTCTTTCCTCATGTGTCCTAAATTGACTCATATTGTTTTTAGTTTTTAGATCTATCTTTTTTTTGGGGTGTGGGTGAGTGAGGAATTTAGTGTTGGCTTTATTTTTCTTCTTCTTTTAA
>JAYKTE010012029.1:0-15944 GCA_036873565.1 Xipholeptos notoides
AAGCAGATTTACAGAAATTCAATAATAATTATAACACAAACAATATAGACACTAATTAATTAACTATTTAATTATTCAGTTATCGTATTCCTTGAAATTGGAGTTTTTTTTTCATAATTAAAATAAAATAAAATGCTAATTTTTCCTTTATTTTCTTTTTTTGTCAATAATTCAATTTCTTTTTTCTACAATCTTGTTTAATGTTTCTCTCGTCTATCAGAAAATATATCACTGATGTGAAAAAATAAAGGCAAAAAATAAATATATAAAAATTGATTTTAGACAAAAAAAAAAGAATACCGAACAAAAACATAATTTAAAAAATAAAACCATTTCTGTTGATTCTTCAGTAATCAGAGAAAATTTCATATTCATTAGATAATTACTTGACTCTTTGGTAGATTTTTAAACATAAATTCTGTCGGTAAAATACTGGAATTTTTTTACCTCTCTGGATCTCCATACATTCGATTTTATTGAAAAATACAATGGAATGCAAAGTTTAATCAAGGAAACAACGTTGTCTGTTACAAAAGAAAATCTAATTCTTAGCAATTATTAGAAATTCAGGTTCTTTTTTAAAAATATTTTTGCATATTCTTATAGGAAATGTTCAAACACAAGAAGTTGTTTAATCGATTTAAAAACAAATTTAAAAAAATATATATTTAAAACAAGTGCAAAAAAATTGTCCAAAAGAAGCATTCATTGCTTTTCGGGGAAAATTTAATATTTGAAATTCGATTAAAAATTATTTAGAAAATTTTATATTATTTTGTTTTTAATAGGATAAAATTTAGTCTTTTATCTTTCTGGTAAAACCAAAAGTTAAGAAATAATGGATTTTAATAGTTTTTATGTAGATTAAAAAACATGAACAATTCACTCAAACAACAGACTGACTACTCACTCATATCGACAATAGTACGATGCCAATTACAGAAAAATGTATTTTTCGATTTTATTTTTAATATCTAAACATAAATTTTTCCTATAAAGAATACTATTTGCAAGGACTTTTCAAGGCATTTTCCATATTTTCAAGGACTTTTCAATGTAATAATAGAATCAAGGCTTTTTCAAGGCAAAACTCAAAATTCAAGGACTTTTCAAGTCTGTGCGAACCCAGTATTATCTATCATATAAAGAGCAGTCTGTTTGTCTGTGACATATTTTTGTTCTCATGCACATCCACATTTTTAAAGTTACACCATTAAAATTTCTATTGACATAGATCGATAGTTAAACCTGATCAAGGCAGAATTTTTTTGCCTCAAAGTCACTATTGACAGTTCAACTTTTTGCACTTTTTCGGCCAAAAAGCTACCTAAACCACCTTTAATCATAAAAACACTGGTTTAAAAAAAACGATGGTTAATACGAGTGGTCTATTGTCTAAATACAAGTGAAGCATCGAAAATGGTGAGCCCATTTTTTTTTTTTGGCCATACCCAAAATTGGCAACACCAGGATGTGCAGCTAGTTTTAAAATAAATTCTGGCTTTTTACAGAAGGGGAACATTAAAGAATTGATCAGAACTAAGTTTTCTAATTAGAACATATTAATCACTCATTGACTGAATTGAGATTGAAATTAATTAATTATTATCTTTATTAAAGTACAAATAACTTGTAGGAAATGTTTTAAAGTGCTTCTTTTCTTAGCTGAACTTTTTAAAAATCTCAAATATCTTGTTTTTTCTAATCAATAAATTTGTTAAAGATTGAACATTTCACTTTCAAAGAATTGTTTATCCTTTCTTTTTCTTTTTGTGGAAACAGAAACTTTGGTAAAGAAAGAAAAAGATAGGTCTGGTTAGAAAGAGCAACTACAGACCCATATCTTTACCATGATCATCATCATCATCCACCTTTTCATTATAATCATTCAAAATAGAGTGCATATGATACCAGTAAAAGTAATGAAAGCTCCTACAAATCCTAGTAATATAAAGTGCTCAGGCAGGGTAGTGTGGGCTCTAAAAAGATTTACTGAAAACTTTTTCCAATAAAACCAAGTTTGATTCGCAGAAAAGGAAAAAATGTAGTAGTTTTTTGGAAATTCAAAATCCAGAGTCATTTAATGTTCAAGATAGAATTGAATTATTTCTAAAAGGATGAGCAAATGGATTTCTTTTCAATTCAATTCATAGTAATCAAATCTAAAATGGAAAATAATCATTTTGTTTCTTTTTCTTAAAAAAACAAACAAGCATGCATACAAAAACAAAAAACAATAAGATTTTACAGTTTAAAAGAATTATTGAAAAGTTAAGATGAATCAGCATTTAAAAAAAAAAGAAATATTAAAACATTGGCACCTAATAGACAAGGTTTTATCTTGAAATATGGGGAAGTCCTTTTGGGACACAGATAGGCAGTCAAACTTCGGAATCGTAATATGCGTGTTTGAATCCCGGTCATTTTGTTTACATTCACATTTGGACTAATACCCTTGGAAAAGGTATGAATTCCCACATTCCCTCCAGCTATGGATTCAATAATGCATATTGTGTTATTCAGAAAACTATGTGTGAACCAAAGAACGTTTATCAAAAATGATTGTTCTTGGCATTAAATGACCTAAAAAGGTTGATATACTGTAAAACAAAACAAACAAATCTTGAAATATAACTAAAAACTAAAAAAAAATTACATCATATAGCTTTTTAACATTCTTCATTTTTTAACACAAAAAATAAATCAAACTTCAAAAGAACTATATCATATCTAATATATCATTTATTATTTTTTATATTTTGTATCTAATCTATACATCAATACAGTAGTACATACATGGGTCAAAAATAAAAATCACCATCAAAAACAGTTTTTGTTTGTTTGTTTGTTTGTGTTTTACGGCATATCTCATCAAAAACAGTAATTAGTGAGGAAATTTCCTCCTTTTAATAACTCTATATTATGGAAATAATTAAAACCTTTCTAGATGAAAATTGAAAAAAAAAAATGTTTGTTTTCAAATTCCTTCTTTATCTATTTTGTTTTATATTTTTTTAAAAAGTCAAGTTATTTAGAGGATTTTTAGTTTGTGTAAGTTTGAATGAACGTGATACATTATTTAAAAAAAATTATTATTAGAATTTCCATGGATTCAGCTAGTTTTTAACTAATTAATTAAACTATTCATTTATTTGTATATCAATTGTTTTTCTTTTTCTTTATCTTACTCAGCTGGAGATTTAACATTTGATATTTATTGAAAAGAAGTATATATAGTTTAATATTACTATATATATATATATATATATATATATATATATCTGTGGCTGGTATACTGACTTTTGCAGGTTGAGCTGGCTCAACCACTGAACACACATGATTTAGTGGAGAGTTTCATGGGTTTCATGCTATTTTTATAATTGTGTTTAAACAACATTGAATAACCTGACAAAGAATCCAAGAGAATATTGTCTAGATTTTTCATAGAAGATCTCAGATTCACATGGGATTCATTTTAGGGTTTAGGATTCTAATCTGAGCCAATTTATAAGGTTTGTTTTTGATTCGATGATATCTTTGGACGAGGTATGAATTCCTTTAAAAGGTTAATATGCTGAAAAGCTAAATGACTAATCCAACCCAACCCAAGAGAGAAAATCTGTAACAATATCTAGAAAGTAGAAAAGTAAAAAGCTACATAAAGGAAAAAAAAATATCTGTTCAAAAGAAACAAAATAAATTAATTTTGAAGGTTTGAATTTTCATTTTTAAAGATCATGGCTTTTGATTCAAAGTCATTGTTGCTGTCATCGTTACTATTAATGGCTTCTTCAAATCTGAAATGACATCTTTGATTTCTAACTGAAAAGCCAATCAGTCATCAACAAAGGATTGGAAACCGAGCAGGGGTGTGTGTGTGTGCGAAGAGAACATACAGGCAGAAAGGGAGAGAGCGATGGAGGAAGGGTCAAGAGGAAAGATAGCAAGAAACTGAAAAACAATATTTTTATAATTATTTTAGGCTTTTCTTTCGTTCTTTCTTTGAAACTATTTCCTATTTACATTGAAATGAACTCTTGCAAAAAACATTCAGTCTAACTTTGCAAAGCATTATAGATGTTTCATAAAACATGCAGAGCCAAAAACTAAAACCAGAACATTCAATCTAGGAACACAGAACTCAAAATGGACAAATTATTAAATATTAATAATAGTGATTAGAAGAATTATATTATTAATAATTAGAATGATAATAATAATAATCATAATATCAATAATAACGAACACTGAGAAATCATAGATTATAAAAAATTAATAATTTGAACAAAAAACAAAACAAAAAGGCCAAGGTAACAATATTTGTTATTGAAATTTATGGAGTAGTAGTAGTAGGAGGAAAAGTAATAGGAGTAGTAGTGTTAATATTATTATTATAACTGTTGTTGTTATTATTATTATTATTCTAGGAGTTATATTTTGTTTACTTGGAGCATTGAAAGTGGGAGAATGAGTAAAAAAAACGAGAAAAGAGAAAGAAGATTCTTACCATCCATTTTTGTTTTGTTTTTGATGTCCATGAATAAGATAGGAATGATGAAAAGAGGAGGAAGAAGAAAGGGGTGGAGGAGGAGAGGGAAATAAAGAAAGAAAGAAAGAGAAGGCAACAAGTATTAGATCTAATCTTGAAAAGTTGGAGGGAAAAACAAACAAATGGGGTAGAGGGGTAGACATAAACACACACATTATATATAAATAAAGGAAGAAAGAGAAAGAAAAAGAAAGAAGGTGAAGAAACAAAGAAAAAGAGGAAAGAAATGGAAAAAGAAGAAAAAAGAAAGAAAAAGATATAAAAAGAGGAAAGCAAGAGAAAAGAAAGAGATAGAAAGAAAAGTGAAGAGTAGATGAAGAAAGAAAAGAACTGAATAAAAGATTCAATTAAAAATTCCTTCAAAATTAGATTTAAATTCAAAGAAACAAAATAATCATTTTAATTGTTGAAGAAACAAAATATTCTTTTAATGTAAAAAATACCACAAAATTAAAAAAATTACAAAATAAATAAACAAAAACAAAACAAACGAAAAAGGTTTTGTTTAAATGAGAAATAATTAAAACATTTGCATGTCATAAAATATTAATGGAATTTTTGATTGATGGGAAGTGAAAAAAACCTTTTCGAAAAACTGATTGAAAAAGAAGAAAAAAGGACTGTTGTCCTCATCCTTCATAGTTGTTGTTTCACAATGTTTCCGCCAACTTATCCTCTGGCCTTCATCAGGTGATTAACCATGACATTGGATAGGAATTCTAAGTCTTGTAAACGTATCCTCAGTAATCACTGCCTTCCATAGTTGTTGCCTGTCATACCACGTTTTGACCAACTAAACCTCTGGCCTGCTTGAGTAGGAATTGAAATTGGTATCTTCCGACAATGCTTACCTGGAACTGTAGAGACTCAACACCTCTATCTGCTGTGCTACAGGACCTGACAAAGGCCAGAGGATAAGTTGGCTGAAACGTGGTGAAACAACTATGAAAGATGAGAACAATGGTCAGCAAAAGAAAATACATAGAATAAGAAGCCTCATCAGAAAGAATTCCCAAATAAATACAAAAAAAGAGTTCAAGGTCTGTATCTATTATCTTCTATTACATTTCAATAGGAAGGGCTAAGATTTAGGGCCAGAGCAGGGTTAAGGCACTTGATGGAGCTTTCGGGGCACAGATTGTCAGGTTTCTAATATTTTAAACAGAAATATCAAAGCTTTTGGTAGAAAGAAGAATGAAGAAAAGAAATTGCAGGGATAGAACTTCTTTAATCGACTGACTGGTCACTAACAAAGCTTTCATGTAGTTACCAATTAGTAGCTTTTCTGGAGTCAAAACAGCAAGTCTCCAGCATATTTTGCTCCATTCCAGTTAGAGACTGTAAGGTGGCAGATCTTAATAATATTATTAATGTTATCATTACAATGTTGCCCTCTTTGTAGGGTTTAGGAATATGCTGACTACATGTCAACAGAAACTAAAAATCCTTCAAAGAGGTATGCTGACCATGATGTTAAACTGAATCCACATCCTTACTAAACTGGATCCACATTCTGACCATGGTGCAAAATCAACACTCGTGTTGGATTCAATTTTAGAATAAAACACAATTTTCTGACACAAATATGTCTTCTTGAATATTTCAATAAAACTAAATTGTTCTACAAATTGTTTTTTCTCTATAAAGAATGTTACAATCTACAAATTGTTTCTCTCTCTCTCTAAAAAAAGGATTTTTTTAGAATTAGTTTTTCAATAAAACTAGATTTTTCTAGAAATAATTTGATTTAATAGCAAAGAACCTGAAAACGGTTATTGCCACAACACCAAACTAACCAACTTACCTTTCTATTATTATTATTACTACTATTATCAATGTTTTATGATAATACTAGACATGGAAAAAAGAAATTGGAAAGCTTATCCTACTCTTCCAAAGTAAATTTATGAAAGATGTTCTTAAACAAATGCTTCAACTGCTCATTATGAGAACTGGTTTTCTAAACCTGATAGATCTGTTCATATAATAATGAGGTACGTTCCAAAAGTAATACCTCCTATTTTTATTATTCTGGCTGAATGGATTAGAGGGGGATTGCTAATTGCATTGTTATGATGACTGAACTTATGCATTTATCACCATTTATGTTTACGAAGCTGATGCAGTTGATGTCAGCACTGTTAGGGGGTGGGTTTGTCGATTTCAGAGTGGCAACAGATGTGAGTGACAAAGCATGCTTCAGCCTCGTTCATTGCTAGCTAAAGTGCATTAAGAATGGTGGTGACTATGTAGAAAAATGAATTCTTGTATTCGGACCTGAGGAACAAATTCGATTTAGTTTTCAGCCAGAAAAATAGCTGCTATGTGATCAAACACAACTTTGAGCAAGGCCAGGCACATTATTGCTACCTGGTCTTGGTTAATACACCTAAAAATGGCCAGAGAAGTAGTTGTCCGAAATGTGGTGAAAACAACAACTACATTTCAGAATAGAATTATGTTGATGATGATCATCGTGTTTGTTTTTGATCAAAACTGAAAATCATTTGAGGAGGATAGGTATGGAAAAGAAAGGAGTGGGAGGAGGCAGTCAGAAAGAAACTATAATTGGAATTGATAAACAAAAAAAGAAAAAAAGCTGATGTCAGGCTGAACAAGTTTATCTAAGAAGGTGATTTTGGTAGCAGCCTTCATTTGTTTTCATTCGATTGAAGAGAAAAATGAAAAATACAAAAATAAACAAACAAAAAACCAAACCAAAGTAAAAAACTAGACAAAACACTAATTTGAAACAAAGATATTAGTATCGAAAAGAATAATGATAAAACTAAAATAAAATAGAATTAACACAGCCATCATGAGACAAGAAGACATTATAATAATTAATCATCATCATAGTAATTATAATAAGGAGGGAGGTTAGGTGAATGCAAATCTTATATATCATCATCATCAAAAATAAGAAAACAAAAAAGCAAAGACAAACTCCAAATTCAAAAAAGGGGAAATAATAATGTTATTGGAGGAAATAAACAATTTAAAGAGGAGGGTGGGAGGAAATAAACAATTTAAAGAGGAGGGTGGGAAGAAAGAAACATTGAGGAAGAGAAAGGCGGAAGTGAATAATAGTTGAGGAGTGGAAGGAGGAGGGTTATAGGGGGTGAAGAGGAAAAGAAAGGAAAAAATAGCCACAACTAATAACAAGTCTTTCTTCACTTATTGAAAAAAATCTTCTGAGATACTAAACATCATCATCATCATTATCATGTGTAACAAAGTTAGAGAATGGGAGAAAGAGTAGTATTTGATATGTTAGACAGATACAATTTACGATTGATTCTTCATATTATTTTTATTATCATCACTTTGGTTGTTATTTAGGTGCCAGCCTGACCAGAGTGTGTATGGGAGAAAAGGAGATACAGAGAAAGGAAGGTGGGTGGAAAGAAAATCCACCCCTACAGCCCTCATTCTATCTCAACTTGATCAAATCAATAAATGTATTTCAACTGATCATTTCTGGCCTCATCAGACTGTTCCATTGTTTAGAAAGAAAGAAAGGAAGAAATCTATATGTTTATAATAAACCCCCAAATCAATACAAATTGAATTCCTTTTTTAGTTTTGGATTGATACTCTTAGGAAAGGTATGAATATTTTAAGAAAGCAAGAAAAAAAACAGAAATTAAGATATAACAAAGGAAAATCAAAATTCTTTTCAATAATACGTTTGGAGAATGATATATTGCCTATATATAGATATATATCTTATAATAAGTGAATAAACTGTATTTATTTTTAAACAACACCAATAAATAATTTGGAATTTTGCATATAGATCTATTTCATTCTTATTAGAAATCATCAGTACAACTCATCCATTTAAAAATAAATATAGTTTATTCACTTATAATACTGTTGGAATGTAGGTTCCATTCTATACATACATTGCTATTGTATTATGTTGGAAAAAAAGGAATGTGATTTTTTTAGTTTGATCATATTACAACCTCTAAAAACTTATACAATTAGTGCTTTTTAGTTAAATTGCTATTGTAGTACTATCATCAATTTTCCAGAAATAATAATGAGTAATGCTTAATTAATTTTCAGTGGCTTAATCCTCCAGAAGTGGATTTAAATGAAGAGCATTAGAGACATTGTATGCTTTATGAATACAAAAAAGGCACTTCAGCTGTCGAAGGTGCAAGAAACATTCCAACTGTTTATGGGAGAAACGTTGAATTATCGAAAATGCCAACAGTGGTTTGCAAAGTTTTCATCTGGAAATTTTCACTTCAAAAATAAGGGAAGAACAAAACCAATTGATCCAAAAATTATTAAAAATGCACAGAATTTGCTCAAACATTCAATACAACTCATACCACCATAATTTCATGCCTTGTTTCATGTCTCAGAAAATAACACTTTCCAACCTTATACATTTGTGTAGAAATATATAAAGAGATAGCTAGCTAGATAGATATAGATGGGTAAGAGAAATGGGTATTGTGGAAGGGATACAATGGAATACTTTATGAGAATTTCATAGTAACAATAAAACCAGTGTTCATTTCCTGATCTAACACATCCAAAGTTTTAGGCTAGAAAATTTTTTCAGATACAACACATCTCTGATCTTTAAGGAGGAGAATAAACCGATTGACCAATCAATCTATTGATCGGTCAGTCCTTCTTAGAATTTTGCTGACTTTTGATGAAGGGAATTGCTTTTGAGTTTTCTTTGGTTTTGATCTTTCTTTTCGTTTTGTCAAGAAGAAACTTAAGAATAATCAACACAAGAACAATAAATTATCCTCTTGCCATTAACACAGAAAAAGGGCAGAATTGTTTGATGACTTGCCAAAGAAGAAGGATTTTTCAGACCCAACCTTTGGTTGAAGTGAACGAATGTTTCAAAACATCAAAATTACAAATATCATAAGAAATTATGCTGATACAGTTTTTTTTTCTTTTTATATTTATTACATTTTTTAAAAATTTTTCATATAAAGCAAAAATTAAAAAGTTTCCTTTTTAGAAATATTGAATTCAGTCCTAATGAAGAAAGTGAAGTAAAGTGTTGAAAAAATTGAAGGAGTAAAAAACTGAAAACTCACCAGGAGTAATCGAAGAATTTGAAATCACAATTGCATCTTCCATATTGGTTTGTAAGCCATGTTGATTGAGGAGGCCATCAAATGGAGTTAAAATTAGCTTCTCCTTTTCTTTTGTAGTTTTACCTGCAACAATTTTATTATTCAAAGTTCACAATACTTTTTTTATGGGATCAACATTTGCTTACCAGAGTTTAGGATGGCAAGAAGAGGGTGATTGAAAAGAAGGTGTTTGGCCTTCTTTTTCTTTTTTTTAACATTGAATTGCTCCCCTTGTTTTGGTTGTTGTTGTTGTTTTTAGGGGAAGGGAGTTGTTGTTGTCTTGTTCAAAATAATGAGTTGTTGTCTTGACCAATCGTTCAAATCAACCTAATTAATAGCAAAAAAAATTTTTTTGCTTTTTTTTTTTTTTTTAAACTCTTTTTTTTTCTCCAAAAAAACCATTCTGCCTTTGAAATATTATACAAGATTTATAAACCTGGAGGTCAGACAGATAGTGGACAGATCACTTGATACTGTGATCCATGTTAGATCATATGGAAACACAAACCATTCCTTTTCTGGAGGGCTGTTTAATTTTTAGAAACGTTCACTTTTTCTATCCTTTAGTGTGTAGATATATTATGTTTTTTTTATAAAAGATAGGCCAACCGGTCTCTTATTAGAAAGAGAGTAGCTTTGGTTTGTCTTTTTCATACATACCTGTTCTTTTTTCTATCATTTTTGTATCTGGCGAGGAAAAAGATGGAAGTGGAATGCATGGTGGGCTGGGTTAACTGAGGGCAGGTTATGAATGAAAGTGATGGGCTCTCGCATTGGAGGAAGACCTAAGCATTTAGGATTGATTAAAAAATTTTAAAAAAAGATTTTGCTATAGGTTGTTAATTGAAGTTAAAAATAAATCAATTATCATTATTATTATTACAATTATTATCATTAATATCTAAAGATGATCTAAGTGAAGATTTTAATATTCAACTGACTGTGACAACTTGAAGCAGATTTGAGCTATTCAACAAAAATAAACTCCCTTTTGTCTTCAATTCAAACCACATTCTTTGCAAACATTTGGATCAGATGATCAGGAAATTCAGAGAAATGGTTAAAAATGAAATAAAAATAATGTACAGATTTCTTGAGAAAAATTTAAAAGTAAAAGTAAAGAAAAGTTTTGAGAATTTCTAAGACTTATAAATCTTATTTTTTATTTTCTCTTTCTTCTTCCTCCACCCCTTTTAATGGTTTCATTTCAGGCCATAAATTATTATTTCAATGGTTTCATTACAATAAAAATGACCACAGGCCACAAAATATCATTTCAATGGTTTTATTTTTTTGTTGGGATTTTTAAGAAGAATCATCATGGCTTCATTTTTGGTCAAAAACAAAAACATCAAGAAAGAAAGAGGGGTAGGAATTCTCACAAGAATTATTATGATAAGTAGAATAAAAATGTGTTTGAATTAATAATGAAGCATAAAGTTGTTATTTTTGTTGAATAATGGGTTATAAAAAAAGAAAAGGATTTTTTTTTTGGTTGAAGGGAAATAAATGTACCAGTGACAGGCCTGACAAAAAGGTTTTCAAGCTGGAAGACCAAAATCACCCTTTCAACTAAAAGCTACAAAAACATGCACATTTCACAAAATGAAAATCAAAGAAAGAAAGAAAGACAGACAAACAGAAAGACAAAAGGAGAACTGTTGTATTACCATTGGTTGTCATACTGGCTGGACCCATAACAGAAGGGTTGGTTGATATGCCTCGGCTGCCCTTAGGCCGAAGGCCAGGAATTTTCACTGTGGTACGCACCAGATTTATCTCCTTACCATGCACTTCATCCATATAATCCTAAACAACAACAACGATATCATCATCATCATAAGTATTTTAACTTTACAATACAAACATGTCGTTTTTTGATTCTTATGTATTTTTCGACTGCAAGAGAATTTATTTTAAGAGAATGAACCATTTCTCTTAAGAAATGAACAAACAAGGACATAAAATTGAATTGATGAATCTATGAAAAGAGTAATTTTGTTTTATAAATAAATATAGTCAGTATTCTAGATGAATTGAAATGTAAACTGATACATCTTGGTGCCAAAGTCCAATCTGATGCCACTCTGCTATGGCCTCCTTTTATGGACTTCTTTCCTTCCTTTCAGTGCTTTGAACTCAGAAAAGGGATGAAGACATCAAGTTCATACTGCCACTTTAAATCTTGTTTTGCTTTGGTTTTTATTTTTCATTCTTTCCTTTTTGTAACAAAAACAGAGAGGGGTGGCTAGGAATGGGAAGGATAAAGGAAAGAGAGAATGTTCTTCTTGTTTTGTTGGATTTTTTTTAAAATAAAATTCATTATTTCCAATTAATCTATCAAAATAAAATATTTCCCTTTCATCTACCCAAATAAAATATTTCCTATTAATCTAAGTAAATATTTCCTATTAATCTATCCAAATAAAAATAATTTTTTTAAAGAGCCTATGAGAGCCAAGATGTTTTGTTTGCTTTTTCTTACGTGTAAACTCGGATGATATGTCAAGCGTCCATCATCCAATAGTGTTACATACTTTTTCTTCCATTCTTTATTCAGACCATGACTTCGTTTATATAAATAGCCCTGAAAATAAAATTCAGAGATAAATAAAAAATATTTCAATTCATTTTGTTTCTGAAATTTAAAGAATCAAACAAGAAATTGAGAAAAAGAATAAGATCAAAAGTTCTTTTATTATAGATAGATTTTAAAATTAGTTTTCATGCATTAATGACAAGAAAAAAATAACACAATTGGATTGAAAATATAATTTGCTCTATACTGATAATTAAGAAATATATGGATGTGGGATAAATAGAAAATTCTAATTTACATAAAGCCAATTTCTAACCAAAATGCTATCAATTTAATCTGATTAACCGTGTGATTACATAGGTCCCTTTCTTGTAACATATAGCTCTGAACATTTGCATAATATAACACTGTATAATGATTCTATTGTTTTTATTTAGACCTTGCCAATCAAATAAAAATGCTGTCAATTCAATCTCAATAAATATGTCACTTACACAGGTCCCTTTCAGGTAACATATAGCTCTGGACTTTTGCATATTATAACACTGTATGATGATTCAATTGTTTTTACCATGACCTTCTTGTCCTAAAGCCAATTTCAAACCAAAATGCTACAAATTCAATCTCAAAAACCATGTCATTTCTATGGAAAGTCTTTTAAGTAAACCCAAATAAAGATAAAGCAGTGATTAAATAAAGAAATAAGAACAATATTTAAGATTGTGGGATTTCACTTGATAGCATCCTCCACTCATTCGTTGGGGGGGTGCATCTTACCTGTTTAATTGGTATAACTCGACCACTTCCTAGTTTCTCTGTTTCCAATTTCTTTTCATCATCTTTTTTGGGCTAAAGAAAGAAAAATCACAATTTAGACACCATTTTTGTTTGTTCTTTTGTTACAGAAACAAAAAACATTCATTCATGAAGTCAACTAAATGAAAAAAAAAAAAATAAGAAAAGAACATCTCTACACAAGAGACAATTTTTTTTTGCTTTGTTGGTTGATTTCAAAACCAAAATTTGCATCAATTAAAAATTCGTAAAAAATAAAATTAATTAAATAAATATGATTAAACAAAGGGATTTATTTGAACATTCAATGATGTTCACAAACATCAACATACACACCAATTATTGGCTTTTTTTTTTTTTTAGATTGTCTATCCAGATTAGAGTTCAGGTTTATTAACTGTTGAAACAAACAGATTAGTTTTTATTATTACTAACATCATCATCATCAATATCATGATGATGATGATAATAATAGTAATAATAATAATATTTGATATGACATGAAGCACGAGTCAAAAAAGTTTCATGAATGAATAATGGAAATCATTTTTGAGGGACAAGAAACTCTTTCAATGAAAGAGAGTTAAAGTCAGGAAGAGGGAGAAGGAAAGTAAGGAAGGGAGGTTGGGAGGATTTTATAGTAGTTGCTCTGTTCAAATAAAATGAATTGAGAAGAAATTTTTGCTCAGTTAAGAAGAAAAGTTTTAGGCACTGATCCTTAAAACAGCAAAAAGAAAAAAAAATTGAAGACTAAAACGTCCAAATCAAACAGAAATCCTTTTGAATATTGTTATGAGGATGATGATGATGGTTATCAGCAGAGAAAGACGAATGTCCTTCAATAAAGAGCAATTTAAAAACTATAGGATTGGGCACACGCTATAAAAAAACCAGAGTTGTTCTAAACCAAGAAAAGACATGAACCAAATAAAACAAAGCAGAAATAAAATTAATTAGATCCTTAAAAATTGTTAGGAAAAAAACAAAAAAAATTTTAAAACCTTTTTTTCTTCTTTTTCTAAATCAAAACTTGAGTATTTTTTTTTTAACATAGTAGGCAGATCAGATTTCAACTATATCAAGAATAAACTTACTTTTTATTAAGTAAATGTCCAAAAGAGCATTTCTCATATCTTCTGGCAACAATCTTCCAGTTCTCTACTCATTCATGCAATCCGCACTCTCATATCTGCTTGTTCCTACAAAGCATTTTATTCTTGGTGCCAAATCAAAATTTGCAGATACCAAAATTAGTCTCAATAATTATCATAATTTTTTATGTGGCTCCTAAGACAAGTAATTGCTAACCCCCACCTACACACTAAACTGTTGATATGTTTAATGTCTTAAAAAGAAATCATCATCTTGCGGCCTCAGCCAAGATAGAATTCATTACACCTTTCCAGTATACCCCATCGGTCAAAGCTGTTAGATCTTCCTTGGTAATGCAAACACTGTCTGGAGAGGTGAGTTTCTGAGACCACTTGAGTGATTATGTGTCTCGAAAGCTCATGAATTCAGACAGAAATGCTTAGCATTACGAGAAATTTGAATTGGATGAATAAAATAGAATTATTCCAAGAAAGCAAGGAGTGGTTGGGACAAACAGAAGAAAAATGAAGTAAAAAGAAAAAAAGAGGAATAATAGTATTTGGGATAATTTTCTTCCATTAAAAAAGAGAGAAAGGTTTCAGAAATTTAAAAAGAGGTTGTCAGCTTTGAGAAGGGGAGAGAGAGGGAGGGGTTATCATTCTACAATGAACACAAAGACAGGCATAATGACAACGTCACAAGCAAAGTACAATATAAGGAATGAATGTATGGAAGAATGGATGGATGGACTGAAATGACATACAGATATAAAATAGAGACAAGTAGTGACCAAAAAGAAAAAAACAACTTTTTTCCTTTTTTATTTCCACAACGCTCGGCTTTGATTGGAGTTCACAATTACTGGCAATAAAGAGACAATAATGACGACGTTGACAATGACGAAATACACATAAAAAAGGAGAAAACAAAATGGCAATAAATGTTGAATAAGCAAGGCAGACAAAGAATAAATAGAAAAATGAAATCTAGAAAAAGAATGGAAAGAAATAAAGAAAGCAGGGTTCAAAGAAGATAAAAATCAAATGATCAAGAATTTTTGGAATCTTTCTTGGACACTGGATCAGACAACCATAATAATAATAATGAGATAATAATTAAAAGAATTTTATAAGTAAACAATAAAAATAAGCAACAAAATGTAAAAGAAGAAAAAAGCGAGATTTCAGATAATCAAAATAAGAGAGGCACAAGAAAGACCAAAGTCAATTTCTTTTAATGTTAGGGTGCGTGGGTGATAGACCAACAACCCTATCTTTTGCACCGCCCCCATCAAAAATTGGCGGAGTAGTTTTTTAGACACTGCAAAGGTCAAATCTTTCAACTTTGACCCCAATTTTTACCCCTTATGAGTTATTTTTTCTAGCTGAAAGTCAATTAAAAAGTTTTCCTTAGGTGCATATAACCTACATCTAAGATTTCAAGTGTTTAGACCCAAAATTGGTGGAGCAGTTTGGTAGGAAGCACAAAGGTTAAATCTTTGAACTTTGACTCTTTACAGGGTAAAATTCCTGACTAAAACCAATTAAAAAGGTTTTCCCATGTCTGAATAGCCCTAATGTCAAATCTCAAGTCTGTAGGCCAAAAATTGATGGAGAAGTTTGGTAGGGAAATGTACACACATACACAGAGACAATTTCACTTTTATATATATAATATATATATATATATAGAGAGAGAGAGAGAGAGATATTAAAAGAAGATGAAATATCTTTGAAGAAAGTATTGAGAATATTTTTTTATTATTCATATTTCGATGTGTTAGGTTTCTAATCAGGTTGAGTTTTCTAGTAGTTGGGGCAAAAGAATCCCAATTAAGATATAAACCTGT
>JAYKTE010012140.1:0-15937 GCA_036873565.1 Xipholeptos notoides
AACAACTGAGGAAGACTAAAGGGTAATTAGGTCGAAACGTGGTGGGGCAGAGAAAAATAAGGAGGAGGACAATAGTCCAGATAATACTTGTAGAATGAAAATTTAAATTGCCTGACATCAATTTGTAATAAGTAAAAGCTCATTTACTTTTAGGGTACCCAGCTACTCTGGGAATGTTTAGCAAAAGTATCTACAAAACAAGGGGCACAAAGACCAGCACTAAGCTAAGAATCCTCTAGAGCATGTGGCGTGGATTGAAGCTTGAGCCTCTGAGTGATAATATTATTTGTACATGAAAAGAAAACTCGTGTTTGACTTCCATTCACAATTAGCATTGTTAAGTGGGTATTATTTATTTTCGGTAATGTAAGATTTTGTTATGTGAATGGTTCAATTATTTTGTAAAATAATTTTTAATCTACAATCAAGTTTATTAATTGTAAAATTCAACTGAAGCAATAACTAAAGGAAGTTTTAAGGTTTTGATTTGATCCATTTCAGTCAATAAATAAATCAACCTTAACATTTTTTGTACATAAAGGGTCCATCAAGTTTTATCAAATTTAGATCTTTTAGAATACTTGTGTTGGGACAAGTTTTTTATTTTGCTCTATTTTGTTACCTTCTAATTCATCACACACTGCAGGAATTATTGTATTGTATTTGATTTGTGTCTAGCTTGAGTGGCATATGTTTAAGTTTGGTTGAATGTTTACCAGCCTATCAATTCTTTTTGGGTTAAGTCAAAATAACTTAAATACAGATAAATCTGGTTTTGTTAAAAAATTGAAACTTATTCTAAAATACTGCTGACAGGGTAATTCAAGTTTAGAAGATAGTTTACCTAAAAATGCCCAAGACATTTTAATATATATAAAGATTACAACACTTACCTATTAAGGGTGCTTCCCATTCTCCATCCATATCATTGTCCCTAAAAAAAAGTTGTTTTTTTAATTATAAGATATGGAACTAAGACAAATGTCATCATGAATAAAATATCAAGAAAAATATTTGTTTGAACCTTTTATGCAATAAAATTTATTTAGATATATTAATTGAATATAAAGGTTTCAGAAAAATAAAATGAAAGTATTACAGATTTATAAAATATTTTCAAAATTATTTTCAGATATATAAATACAAAACAATCAGTTTTTCAGACAATGGATAGCCATCTTCTTTCAATGTTTTGTAGAAAAAAATTTCATAACAATGAAAAAAAAAAAAGACCAATTTCTAATCTAAGCATTGACTTTCCATTTTATGATAATTAAAAAAGAGAGAGGGAGAGGATTTAGTTCTAAACTTGAATACTCACCAATCACTTGGTTTTTCTGCATCTGGATCTGGAATATCTTCTGGTTCATCATCCAACCACCCTTCAGGTTTTTCTGCATCTGGATCAATTATTTTTTCTGGTTCATTCTCATCCCTAATAAGAATCAATATAGATATAATTATATCAAAATAAATTGTTTCAATAGCTTTTGTCATGCAAATTAATTATTCAACCGTTTATATTTGTTTACATGAACTATTAAATATTCAAAGATCATAAAGGTTGAAGTGTCAAAACAAATCTAAACTCATTGAGAATTTGCAAATAATAAAATGTTGTGTCTGTTGGTCAGTTGTTTTTAATAACATGTCAACCTATCTGGATGTGTTATTAGTATAAATGGAATGCTTATTAAGAAGTTAAAGAATTTAAAAGTAAATAATTCATCAACATCATATACTAATACTGTACATATACAAAACTAGCTAGAGTTTCTTCTATAGCAAAAGTTGTAATAGAGGTTTATTATTGGGTTATTATGTATATATTAAAAGGAGAATTGTAATCATACCAATCATCAGGCTTTGTTGCTTCGGGATCAGGAATTCTGAAAAATTAATATATGGTAATTAAAAGAAATACTAGTTTCTGAAATAAATAAAAAAACGGAATAAAGATATTCTGAAGTTTATAGTATAAGTACCTCAAGATAGTGTTTAGTGGATTTTTAAATCAGATTCATAAATCATATAGTCAAATTTAGGTTGAATTGATGTTTCACAAATTTCGGAGAGTTTACTGGTATTACTTTAAATATTTTGTTGGATTTTAATATAAGGGGAGTTTAATGGGAAATGATAATGTGTTTTTGGCGAAAGGTTAGAGAATTTGTAAAAACTTCAAAATTATCACAATTTCTTTAATAAGCTGAAGTTTATGCAAAATTAAATTTTTTTTGAGAAACTCAATCATCCGAGGTTATCCAATCAGTTTATTTTGACACCGTTAAAGTTATGTATTTAGGGCTTGAATGAGGATTTGTTAGAGATAAAAATTTCATAATTTTTTAGGAAATTGACTTAAAGATTGCATATATAATTAAATGATTTAAGAAAATGATCACAGTGAAATGCCCTCTTTCTTGTATCTTTAGGGTTGGAAATGCTATTTTAATCCAGACTTAAAAAGTTTAAAAGAAAGTTCCAAAAATAAATGGTAATTGGCCCAAGTTGTGTCAGTCCTATCCTGCTGTTTCAATTTTTTCCCCAATAGATTGAAGAATATTTTGATTAATTGTTGTTGGAGAATTTGGGCTTCACTAATGAAATTACAAGTCAAACTAAGTGGTCTTTCTTTTCTGAATTTGCATTAAGGTTTTATAAAAAGGTTGGATTCCAAGAACCATATTCATCTACCAATAACTATGCACTCCATAGCCTTGCAAAAAGTTTAGGAGTGCAATTGAAGCATATTTTCTCAGTCATGTTGTCTCTACAGCCAGGAAAATTTATTTTTCCATACATTGTTAAAAATTCTAGGGAGGTAGTTTAATGATTGTTAGGACTGTTGTTTGGAGGATTTGTATTCTAACAAATATTGTCAAGAGAAATGTATTGTGGGAACCATAAATAGATTCTATAAGTGAAAATGATTGACTACAATTTTTGTTGTAGTTAGATTTAGAATATGTGGTGCTAGTTTGCCAGTCATGTTAGTAGATTTTAATGTAAAATTTTCAGTGTTAAAATGTGTTTTTTGATAAGATATTTAAGTGGGATTGACTGGAGGATTCTGAAGATATATTTTTTTTAAATAATTTTCCATACGTCATAGCTGAGATTTTTTTAAAAAGAGTATATTTATATATATATATATATATATATATATATGTAAGAGAGAAAGAGAAAAATAAGCATTTGGAGATAATTATTCGATTAAGCAAATTTGGTATCTCCAAACTTCCATCTAATGCCAATAGACACACACACACAAAAAAAAAAAAGAAAGAAAAGAAAAAGAGTACCGCAAAATATTCAAACCCACAGAACCATTAACTACTCAGCCACTATGATTGATTGATTGATTTGTTTAATGGCATATCAACCATTTTAGGTCCAGCCACTATGATTCTGTTCTAGACGTAAGGGCCACTGCCAATAGTCAACAGAGAAAGTAGCACATTAAAAAGTTTCATGAATGAATACATAGAAAAAATAACTATGAATATATCATAATAAAACTTACTTTTCTCTATTATCCCAATCCTTGGGCTTTTCGTCTTTGTCATCTTCAATTTCTTGGGGTGGATTTATTGGAGGTCTGTTGAAAACGAAAATATACTTTTATATTTGTTTGTTTTATTTTACGGAATATCAACCTTTAAAATACATTTATAAAAGGATATAATTAAAATGTATTCTATAATATTAGTATATAAAACAAAAAAATGCCACTTACAAGAATATAGTTCTATGCAAACTCAACAAAAATTTCAAAAAATATTGACAGTTGATTAAATTTGCACGAGTTATATAAAATTAGATTCGGTTAATGAAGTTTCACAAGCTTACTTTTGTCAATTTAGTCCATTTCTAGATGGTTAGATAAAATTTTAGAAGTTAAATTCTATATTTTGCAATTTTATATTTAAAAATGAACTTTTTTTAAATAACAAACATTAAACAAAATACTAAATGATGGATGTGTTCAAGAAAAGTCAAACCAATATCTGAAATTTCAATTGAATAAATTTACAATATAGTTTTTTTGTTGACCACACCAAAAATAATTTCCATTTCATTTTTTTCCCCATTTTTTCTGCGGAATATTATCAATTGGACATTAATCTACAAGATTATCCAAAGAATTTTGGAAAAAAATCATTATTTAAAGTTTTTTAGAGGGTGCTCACTTTTACATACAACGCTCTAGTAAATCAATCCCAATACATTAAACCTTTTGTTAATCTAAGAGCAATAATTCTTTATAGTGGTTTCAATATAATTCTTTATAGTGTTTTCAATTTGGGAGATTGATTTACAATAGCCTTGTATGTAAAAGTTGGGCACAGCCTAAAATCTTTAAATAATGATTTTTTTCGATAATCTGGTAGATTAGTGTCCAATTGATAAGATTCTGCAGAAAAAATTGAAAAAAACTATATGGGATGTGTGGATCGTACAGGTCGACCAGTTTTTCTTCTAATTTCATCTTTATAATAAAAAATGTAAAGTAAAAAATTTGTGATCGTATAAAAAGAGAACTTACGTCAAATCTTCAAGAAGATTTCCTTCATTTACAACATATCCATCAATACTAATTTTAAAAGTATTATCTGGATTAATAACTGAAACAAAAAATACATTATTATTCATTAAAAAATCTATTGTTTAAAAACAATGTTAATATTTACACTAATAATCACCGGCAGACAATTTAATAGGCTCTATAACGTGATTGGTCTGTTTGTCATCAATAATAACCTTAGAGTTGCCTTAATATTTTCCTTATAGATAACAAACCATTTTTTTTTCTTTGGTTAAGAGTTATGAAGCAAATAAGTCTCATTTAGCATTGAACCATCTTTTAAAAATAGTATAACATAAATAAAAGAATGTATCATTTGGTTTAAATGTTGTGGCAAATTAACATTTTTAAGTCATTTAATGTCAAAGCTGAGATTCATTTTGTTTTGTAAACAGATTGTTTACAAAACAAGAGTTGTTCAATTTAACCCATAGCTGGTGGAACTCATATCTTCTGAAAGATTATTATTAATAAAATTATACACTATCTTAATAATCTTTAAGAAAAATGAGAATGAAAAGAGTATTTTTATCAAAAGACTTTATTTTTTTGTGAAGTTAGCTATGATGAATAAAACAGTCAAAGAATTTATATTTTGTACTTACCTAATTGATAGAGGTGAGTGTTTTTATCAGTGAAATAGTTTTCAATACTTCCAGTTGGTTTTTTAGCATGTTTCTCCTAAAAATGATAAAACAAAAATTGATGTTAAAGAAAGGAGTTTTAAAGTTGATGACAATTTTTATGAAATTACAAAAATCAACTTAAAACGTTACAGAGGATAATTTATAAAAAATTGTTTCAATATTTTTTAATATTGAAATCTAATTTGTACTTTATAGCAATCAAATTAAATCATGTTAGAATAATGGAATTGACTAGAAAACCAGTTATAAATTGAAGAAATAACATTACCAGCAGTAAGGTTACCAAATTTTTTTTTTCTTATTAAAGAGAAACTGATGTTTACTTTCAAAGATCATAACTAGGGCTTTGACAATATGCTTTTATTAAAGAATATTATATAAAGTATTTATAATATAAGGGGCATCAATTTATTCTGCTCTGTCCTATGGATGGGTCTTATGATGAACAGTTGATGTTATTAATAGGTTTGAAAAAGAGAAAAATCAAAAGATATAAAAAAACACAAAATGAGTTTATAACGGTTACTGCAGATTTTTTAATTTATGATGTTATTTAGAATTTAATAAGGTGGAAAAATTCTAATTCTAGTTTATTCTATAATTAAATATATAATGTATTTTTAATGTGATAAATATGTTAACTTCATTCAAAGTTATTGGAACACTCTATATATGAATTTTATACCTTGGATAATGTATAAAAATGTTTTTTCCGAGTGAAAAAGAAGATAAGGTTTGCTTGTTGTTATATAAATCAACCCTTATTTAGGGGAGGTCTGAAAGGCAGATTTATACAACAAAATGATATATTTAAATACACCCATACAAACTGTGATGAAAAAAATATATACTTACTGTTATCTCACCAGTTTTGGGATTTTTATGTCTAAATATAAAATGTAGCTAAAAAAAAAAACAAAAAAAAAACAATTAAAATATTTGTAAAGAAAATACAGATATGACAAATTTCAATAATGCAATTAATATAATTGTAAATTCATATAATCTATACATTAATTTTATCAAAAAGAAAAAAAAAACTTACCTTGTAATCCAATCCACATTTGTCAGGACCAAACATAATTGTATAAGGAGTTTTGTCATGGAATAGTGCCTAAAGAAAAACAAATTGATTCATATAGAATTACAAATAGAGTAAAACTGGTCAGTTTTTCAGAAAAAGAAATGAATTGAAAAATAAGTGACAAGTTGCTCATAACGTTATGAGAAAATTGCTTTTGGTTTCTTTAAATTAAACAGGGTTTTTAAAACAGTTATATTTTATACTGGTTGCATAAATACTTAAGCCTTTTTTTATTTAAACAATTAAAGATGATATAGTTTTAGAAATTACCAAAACACCTAGACTCACAATAACAAGACAAATGATTCCCCTTTTTAATTTATTCCTCAAATCTGAGGTATAGGAATAATTGTCAACATTTTCTACAATGAATTGCAGACTATTAATACAAAAGAGTAAACTTACCAAATCTAAATTGTCTTTTGTTAATAATTTTATATATGCACCACCACATTCTATACCATTCTGTAATTTCACTTCATACCTAAAAAGAATTGAATGAACATTAAAATTAAAAATCTAACAAAATAAAATAAAAATAAACATTAATCAATTTTAAAATTTATCAAAATTATCATACAAGTATATAAAACACTTTATACATAAAACTTACTGTAAGATCAAAGGTTTTCCACTGAAATCAAAAACACGTTGCAATTTTGATGATATAGCATGATGTTTGGCTTTAGACTGGAAATAAACAAATATTTTAAAAAAAAGTTTAATCATTCTATATATTATAAGACAAATTTTCATTGAATGAATACAAAATTGAAAGTATTAAGAAATTGATTCAAAATTAAGAATTATGTATAGAAATAAATGTGTAAGAAAAAATCTTTGAAAATATATCAGCTAATATATTCAATATCTAAACTAGTTGGATATCTTCTGGCACCAGGTTTACTCAGTAAAAATCAAGTCCCAGAATAATAAGGAAAGAGAAGCAAGTGTTGCATATGTTTCAGATTCTAATATTCTGACCTTAAGTTGCTAAAGAGAACCTATTGGATTACACCCCAAGAATTCTGAAGAAAAGAAAACGTGATAAAAAATACCAATTTGATAAATTTTTTTTCACAATACAAGTCACTTACCTGTAATACTAAAGAAAGGTCACCTTGTAATGCATTGACTTCAGCTTCTGATAATTCCCATTTTCCTGTAAAAAAAACATTTTTTTTAAAAACATGTAAGAAATCTAAAACCCCTTTTGCAGCAGAAAATTTAAGTAAATTGAACATTAAAATCAGTTTAAACTTATTTTTGATTTTTGAGGTTTGTAAAAAATATTGTACATGACCATAAATTTAAAAAAACATTTAAAAATCAAGATTTATAAATTTTTATAATTTCAGAAATCGGTGTTAAATAAGTCATTAAAAATTTAATTAAAATAAAAATGTGAAATCTTAAAGGAAAATTAAAAACAAAAAAGATTTAAAGAAGGAAAAAGCGAAATCAGCAGAAATTATTTTAATGTCTTATTGGAAAAAAAATCTTAATGTCTTATTGAAAAAAACAAAAACAATAACTGAAAACTAAAGACAAATAAAAAAGCAACTGATTTTTTTTTCATGAAGTTATTTAGAAAGATCTGTATTGTTTGTTTACTTAATTTAGGAAACTGAAACAAGTGTGCAATTAATGATGTGTTGAATGGTGCAATAAAAAGTGAACTGTTGAGTCATGCAAGAGTTGCGTTACTTGATAGGACAGCTTAGTAAACAACCGTGAAAAAAAAAAATCCAGCCTTTATTAACTGGGAGTTGTTTAGACATTCTAAATAAAGACAGTTTAAAACATGAACATACCATCATACTTTGCAATAGCTTCTTCTGCACCATCTTTTTTGGCCTGAGATAAGACCCATCTGAGAAATAAAAGAATCATAAATTTAATTGAGAACAAATACAAATGGTAAAAGATGTCAAGTTTAATATTAGTATTTACAAATAAAAATAACATCTAAAATAAATTCACTCAGAATGAAATCTCAAAAACTTAAATAAAAATTTATTAGATTTCAGTCATTACATACACACACACACACACACACACACACACACACACACAGACCCAGCAAGTATATAGATCTTATTTAATGATATTTTTGTGACTTACTTAAGCATTTTAATTATTTAAATCCTTCAACATTAATGGTCTTCATGCTTAGTAGTTCTGACATAAATAATTTTATTTGAAGTACAATATATTTTTCCCTCTTTCTTTGTACTTGTTGGGCTTTGCTTCATATTTACTTCCAAGTGGGCCAAATGTAATATTTCAGATTTTATATTGAAAAATAAATTAACCCTATGTATACAAAAAAGTATCTACTATCCGTAATAACTTCTGGCATCAAATACTTACATAAACTGTATAGCGCCATAATAAAATGCATTATATTACACTTTTATATATTAGAAATTATTTAAATTTTTTAATGCATGTAACTTTCTCTTCCATACTTAAAATTGTAAATATTTTTAAAATAAAACTTTTTTTTTTTTACAATGTTTTCTTTTTACCCAATTTTCTTTTCTTCGATATTTTATTTTACATTAAAAATATTCTAAATTGAAATAAAAATCATTTATTATTCTGAAAAATTAATGATTAACATAATCAATAGAATTTATTTTGAGGCTTTTAAGATTGACAAATTAAAACTTGTAGATTTCAATTGCTTTAGAAATTAGATATAAACAAAAAATACAAGGAAAAAAATGGTAATTATAAAAGGTGAATAATATATACTTTTTTCTAAATTCCTCTTCATTATCAAATGGTTCAGCAAAGTGGGCAAATCCAACTACTTTAGGTTTTACATAAAGAGGCTGAAAGAAAAAAAATATAAAGGTAAAATTAGAATTCTTCAATAAATCTTAATAAAATCATACCTAGTAATCTCCATTTTCAAATAGAATTTTTAGGATTCATAAACATTTCTTAATTCAGGGTTTTTCAATCATAGGTGAAAGAGATAAAAATTTCCAGGAATGAAACTGTCAAGCGTTTTAGCCAGGCATTGGTTTTATATTTTCTAGAAGTTTCTCCATTGTATATTAGGGCAGTGAGGGTGGAGTAGTATTACACAAGTTCAAATCCTAGATAAAACCATTACATTCACTTTTAGCTGTCTCAGGAGAGTAACTCATATAAGTGTAAGAATAACACTGATTCCAAAAACCCAGGTAGATATGAATTGTCAACTCAATGAGAGTAACTTATGTAGGTGAAGGGCAACACCGACAACAAAAAGCCCAGGAACGAGCACGTAAAACTGGCCTTGTACATTGAGTTGGTACTTGACCAAATAGATATATCCTTCGTGGTATCTTAATTTTCCAAGTGAAAAAATATCTATTCTTTATCTATTTACATAAGTAGATTGTAATAACAAATAATTTATAGTTAAACTTTGAAATAAATGTATGTTATTTCAATTGTGGGTTTTACTAGCATTTTAGTTTATTATTATTGTCCACATTTAAAAAATCCACATTAAATTTTTGGCTCAAATTTATTACAACTCTTCTAGCTGTTAAATAATTTTAGATGAATTTTTAAGGGTGCACACATAAAAATGGCAGAAGAACACAGTATTATCTGTTATATGAAGCTTAATTAATTTCAAACTTAATCTCATATTTACCTTTTCAGTAGATGATGAGGTTTCAGTTTCTTCCTCCTCCTCTTCAGGTGTAATAGCCTTTTTAAGGTCAGCATCATCATCATCATCTTCTATATCTCCTTCTTTGATCCCAGTAACATAATCATTGTCATCAGCCTCAGTGGCCCCAGCAAAGTACACACAGCACAATGATAGTAAAAGAAAAAATATTAAATTTGTTCTTAATACCATATTTCCGATTTCTGAAATAGAACAAAAAGAGAGGAAAAACAAAATTTTCATTCATTCAACAATATTTTCAGAAATGATAACATTCATTTGTATAGTCTGATATCATCCTCATTATTTATAGTTTTTGGACTAATTTTTTATATTCTCTTCTCTAAATTCATTATATTATATATATATAAATATTTTTTTTTTTATTCCACCTTTTTTTAAATAATTTTCAACAATGGAGATAACATACTTTTCATATTTGTATAGAATATCTTGATTTCACCCAAATTTGACAAAAAAGTCATCAATTCAAAATACCCCACTGAAGTCCATAAATATATTTTCTGCTAAAGAACTAGTCTCCATAAATAAGAACATTTAAAATTTCCAACAAAAAATTATTTCAAGATAGAATTTAAAGTTTTCTTTAATATTGAATATAAAGTAAACTTCTTAATTATGCATTCTAATTTTTTGACAGCAGATAATTAAGATAAAGCAATTTTCTAAAACATTATCCAAAAGCACATAAACCAAATAGAAACTAAAACTGCTATTAAATTCTGTTTGAAAAATTCTGAATCAAATTCATTGTGCAAAGGATACAAATTTAATTTATTAATGGTGTAAAAAGTAGATATTTAAATAAATACCTGCGGTTCTGCTCTGTTCCCCCACAAAAGTGTTAAGTTAAAAAGTTCCAATTCAAATCAATTTAAGCTTTTAAATCACTCAAAATCATAATTTTTAAGCAGGCTCTATAATCTGATGATAGGATTACTGAACAGAACAGAGATGCTATATAAGCTAAAAAAAATCAATGGTCAAGACAGAAACAGTAAAAACATCTTGCAAAGTAGGAAAAAACAGTATTTACTAAAAATGCAATGTCTAAATAATTCATTTCTTGAAATGCTTTTCTTACTGGATTAGTGATTTCTGATAAACTAAGCTACAAATATACTAAATTTATTCGATTCGAATATTTGAATTTAAGTATTTCACCAAAACTATAAATATGCAGTCAGTCACTCAGTCAGTGTGGCCAGGAAAACAATTGCTTAATGCTAAGCTTTGAATTGTTTTTCGTCAGAACTAACTAGTAATACATGATTAGGTTAGATTTATTTTAAAAAATGTGGAATGAGAAACTTAAAAATAAAAATGCAACTGTATCCTTTGTTTTGAAACAAAAATGAGTACTTCAAAAAGTAATAATGAATTATAAACATCCATGACAATAACTTCAAGAAATATTTTTTTGTTAAAAATCATCAATTGTGTTTTTTCAAGTAAAATGAAAGAAAAACGTCACACTGACTCCTTCATAAAAATAGTTTCTTAATGGAATTATAGAAAAATATAAATTAAATTGATTTTGAGGATTTTTTTTTATGCCAATTCAAAATTAAAGGAAAAAATTCATTTAAATTTAAAGACACTGAAAACTGTTTGAATTGAAAAAAAGGATTTGGATTGGGAAGAAAAAAAAATCTTTAAAAAATTCCAATAAATCTTTCTTCTTAAAATTTGATTAATTTACCAAATTGTTCTTTTGTTTTGTTTTTTTTTCATTTAAATTGACCCAAGAAGGTTGATATGCCGTATAACAAAAACAAAAAATAATTTAATCTGTTGCAGGAAGATTCTTGCAGCCCCTTGCGGCCAGTCTCCCCAAAAGAAGGCTTCTACATAGATAAATATAAATAGTTGGATTGATAAACATATGATATAATTTTACAGTTAGGGGAGTTTTGCGACCCCCACGTCCCACGAGAGAGAGAGAGAGAGAGAGATAGAGACCACTCACTCACTCACTCTCTCCACTCTCAGCTAGTTCCAAAACAAGATTTTTGTCTAAGATTTCTGGTTAAATTTTTCTTTTTTTTTGGGGGGGGGGGGAGACACTGGAATCATTTAGCATGTATTTCAAAATATATCAGATCTAATTTCAAATGCAACAAAAAAAAAAAATCTAAAAGGGAAGTAACAGCCAACAAAACAATTAATTTCTGGTCTTCGTGTGGGATGCCTAATTTCATGTAAATTGAAATGAATAAAAAAAAAACAGTTTTATCAAATAATTTGATTCCACAGGAAGCAATCGTAAGAGTTGAAATAATTTGATTTGTTTTGCAATAAAAAAAAAAACCCATTTGAACAAAAACTGTGACCTTTACCTCTTAGCCTTCTAACCTAAAACTGAACTCAGAATAATCAATCATCCTCATCCGTCGAAACTCGAGAACAGTAACAGTAACACTAATTTATTAAAAACATTTTTCAACTTCCTTGAAAAGAAAAATTTCCAGTTCAATTAACAATGAAGACTATTGACTATATTTTAATTACTAATGTTATTTCACCAAGAACAAATTTAAAGCTTTGTTTTATTTTTTTTAATTTTAAATGTATCTCCTGAAAGATAGTTTTTCTTCGAAATTAAAAAAATATCATTCACAGGTGTGACTTCTTACAAAAAAAAATCACTATTTTATGAGGTTTTGTTATTTGGACTTATTTACAGTTCTGGGTGAAATAAATTCAAAATTAATTTTAGATATAAACTATCTTAAACATTTTCTTCAACCAAAGAATCTATACATTAATGCGATAACGTGTGTGTTATTTTGTATGTCACGCTTACATCAAAAGCAACGACCTTACCTACCCTTCAAGTCACTCTTTATCTTTTAAAAATCATTAAAACCATTTCCTTTCCAAAAATTTTCAAAACAAAAAAAAGATTGCTGTTTACGGTTTCAAATATATTGTATATAAATAAATTTTGTAAATTGTTTCATGTATTGCTAATTTCTTTAAATTAAATATACAAGTCAAATCTTATCACATTTTATTCAAACAAGAAGATAATTAGTATTGAAAATATCATTTCGTGTAACAAGACAAAGCTAGTAAAGTAAAAGTATAAAAGTAAAAACGAAATTAAAAAAACTTTACAACAGCGTCTCCTCAGATTTTAATACATTTTTATTTTTTTTTAAAGAAAGAAAAAAAAGCTTATAATTATTAAAGGTAGATTTAAAGGTAGATCATTGCCTTTTTTCCATTTTCATTTCTCAAATAACTCATTTCTTGAATGCTTGAATTCTTAATGCTTTTGGTAGTGCATGTAAACCATGAAATTTCCAGACATCCCGCCCGAATCATGATCGTGACTATTGAGAAATTACATCGAAGTGATTATTTCATTATTATCAAGGACACGAATTTTTATAATGAAGTGTAAAAGTGTCCATTATTATGAAGTTTAATAAAAGCAAAAACGACCCATTACGAAAAACTAAAAATACATATAATATATATATATAAATTTGTGGAGAATGGTTGCGATAGTGTCAGGAAACTAATGATAATTCATCAAATTAATTAAATAATAATATAATAATAATGGTAAATAATACGAACAAAAACGGGATAGATGCTATTTCCAAACTTCATTGGAACTGATAATAATCGGTGGGTGATCAAATCGTCAGTCGGTCGGTCAAAAAATAAATCTTGTCTTGTAATTTACGTGAACCCAAACCCACGCTTTGCGTAAAATAATACAAAAAATAGAGAAAAAACTAAGAAAAAAAATCCAATAGTTAAAAACTAATGAAAAAAAAAACGTAATTAATTACAACACATGTTGCCCTTATTACAAAAATGAAATCAAGACTTCAAAGGTGTTTGAGAAAAAAAGCGAACTACATTTAAAACAGGTTTTAATTTTATATATGAATATAAATATATAAAAAGACCTAAGAAATTAATTGAGGATAAACAAGATTTTTATTTATAATTGGCAACAACTAAACTGTGTAATCTCAACAAAAATTGCAATTTGCCAATTTATATCAAATCAGTCCAAGTTAATAAATGGGATGATTTATAACATGACTTGCACATTATTAGCTAAAAACTGCTGGATTCATTCCTCTAGTTTATTTGCCTTTAACTTTACGATCAGTTATAATCGACATATATGAAAGAGCAATTTAAGTTTCTATCTAAAAGTGATGCAAGTGAAAACAAATCTTTTGAAAATGAATAAAAATCCATTATGCAATGACAGAGATTTCTATCCAAAAAACATTTGAAAAAAAAAGTAGACGACAGGGTTGATATATAATAAAGAAAAAGACATGTATATGTATATATAGCGATAGATACTTTGGGGGGGGGGAGAAGAAACAACTAATAGAGCTACTAACTATTGACACAGTCGGATGACCAATAAATCTCAGAAGATGCCGAACATTTTAAACGGAGAATTCTAACCTGACATGATATAAGTAAGTGAAGTGAAGAGGTGGTTAAAACACTTACCAAATCCTTGACATTCGTCCACTGAAGAAATGGTGGCCTCCCTCCTACTGCTAAAAGAGTCGCCGGTTTCCACGTGACCAGCAAGGTGGCGTGCACGCACAAACGTGGACGATTTCTATTGGTCCGTCGCCTGCTTCTCTCGAAGAATATGTAAGAGCTCTTTCTATTGGCCCATTTCTCTTAATCAGCAATTTATATGTCCTTGTGTCGTAGTGAGCTTTAACGTTCTAATTGGAAATGTTGGAAAAAATGAAGGGAAATATCGCTCGCTCATACGCCGACCCAACCCTCATTAAAGGGTAGCGTTAGGGAAGGGCCAACGTTTACTTTCATTGTTATCTTCAATAATAAACTTATTCATATAATAATAATAAAATACATCGACAAATGTATTTATTTGTTATTACAAAATATCTAAAATTAGAATAGATTTATCAGGCAACTGAAGGTGCACTTTCTTTTTCGTCCAACTCTATCGATTACAGCAAATATATGTGACCCCAGAGAAACAGATTTGATGTGATGTGTGTTCTTGGTGGTGGTGGTGGTGTGAGTGTGGTGTGTGATGTGGTGGTGGTGGTGTGTGGTCATTGGTGCGTGTGTGCATTATTTGTTACTTGTGTAAGTATATATACCTACACTAACATATATACATATATATATATATGTGTGTGTGTATTTTGGCTCTGTCCAAATTTATATAGTCGGCAGAAGTCCAAATATGTTTGCTGTATTGCAATGTAGAGTGCCCAATATTTAAAAATATAGCAGTTATATATAAAATAAATACACACACACACACATATATATAGTAAAAAAATATACATATATATAAATATATTATATATATATATATTATATTATATAGTATAAATATATATATTATATTATATAGTATAAATATATATATTATATTATATAGTATAAATATATATATATATATATATATGCCATGATAATCATCACATCATACATACATATATGTATTCCTAATATGTCTGCTGTGCATATCATGGGCATAATGAGTGAATGTATTTTATACATTATGCAATATATGTGTGTGTTGAAATAAATTTATAAATAACTGTTCCGTATGTGTTTGTGTGTGTGTGTGTATATGTGTGTATATACCAAAAATAAATATTTGAAAAACCAGAACAGAACACGGATATAGTTAGATTAGACGAACTCCATTTCGGTTGATTCAAACTATCATCAGGGCTTATAAAAAATTAAAAAAAATGATTATTAGAATTAACCAGAAAATTATCATCATTGTTGTATATTAGAATATATATCAATCAACCCATCTCTCTCTATATATATGTATATACATATATATATATATATATAAATGCAGCTTGTGTCAACCCCCCACCCAAATATACTGAAAGCTGAAATTATCATCCTTGTATATTAAAACATAT
>JAYKTE010012250.1:0-15918 GCA_036873565.1 Xipholeptos notoides
TGCGCAGGATCAGCCAACCATTGTACAGAATTCAATACATTATAATTCCTAATCCTTGTGTTTGTTATCTTTCTAAACCCTACAATATCTCGACCACAACAGATAGGTAGTTTCTAAGTGCAAACACCTTGCAAGAACTTTACGATGCTTGAAATTATTTCAAAACAGATCATTTAGCATAAATGATTGATTTATTATGTTTCTTGGAAGCATTCACATTTATATATAACCCCCATGTTCATTTACAAATCAATTATATATTTTGACTATAATAAGGGAATATATAATGTCATCAATGTTATTGACATTTTTACATCCCACATATTATTAAACTCCAATTTTTATTTTGAACACAACTTTACATTTTAACAGTAATAAATAAATATATAGTTTAGTTAATATTGAAGCTTAGACTAGAATCACAAACAATATTTTATATCTTGCTTGTGATGCATACTTCCTAAACTAGCTTTAAAAAGCTATTCAAACTTTGCATGTTAAATAATTATATATACTAGTTCATTTAATCTATTCATCAATCAAATTGAAATCTATTACAATATCTTAGGTCTACTGGATAAAGTATGATCACTAAAATTCAAATGATTCCATTTATAATTTTGGGCAGCAAGGGTGGAGTAGTGGTAAAAGATTGGACTCTGGAATTGTATCACATGAGTTCAAATCCCAGTCAAAACCATTACATTCATCTTCAGCTATCTTGGACTGATGAGGCTCATTGACTTTGGAGAGTAACTCATCTAGGTGTAAGAATAGCACTGATTCTAAAAACCCAGCTGGTTGAAACCCATAAACTCAAAGAAAGTAACTCATCTCGCTGAGGGACAACACTGATTACAAAAAGCTTGGAGATATAATGAGCATGTAAATTTGTCCTTGTGTCTAACTTGGGTTTGTGTCCGACTAAGTAGATATATCCATTTATACTTAGAAATGTAGAAAATTGACCAATGAGAGAAGAATGGATATAAACTGTATTATATTATGCCCTAGAAGCAAAATCTGTTTTTGCCAGGCTTTTGTGCTGAACAGACATCTCTCTCTTTTTCTCTCTCTCTCTCCTTGTAATTTTGGACTATTATTATTATTATTATTAGTGGTATCCTTTTTACCACTACTATTTGCCTGGAATTGCTGTTGCCACTGATGCAGTTGCTAAAACCAAATTTGTATTAGACCTATAACGACCTGATATTACCAGTTGGACTAATTGATTTCTCTTTCACTTTTTATAATATTCCGAAATTAGGACCACTTTTGTATACCCTACAATCTACAAAATTTAATTGTATTACTTATTATAGGGACATATCAGTCAAGTTATTTTCTTCTTCATTTCTACTAGGTTGTTTTCTTTAGTTTTCCTCCATTAAAATAAGTAATTTACAATATCATTGAGAAAAGCTGACAACACAATTCTTTTTTATACCTTTAGAAGATTAATTGAAACAGTTTTCAAAGGAGACTGTTTTCCCTCTTTTCTGACAGTCATTTATTTTTTGTCTTTTTTCCTAAAAAAAAACAGTCAAAGATAGATAGATAGATAGATAGATTTCATTTCTGATTGACAAATTTTTGATACAAGAATATCAAGAAGGGATTTCATTGATATTCATTTTTGTTAGGTGAAAGACAAGGATTTATTTCCTTTTTTTTTTTTATGGCTTTGGCTTTTTTATTGGGCTATTGAGAATTGATTGGGAAGAGGATATGAGAAAAAGTGTGATACACACTGAGAATGATGGGGGCATATGTATAAAGAGAAATAGGGAGATTGAGAGAGAGAGAGAGAGAGAAAGAAAAATGAAAGAATTCTGAAGATTATAAAATTACTAGCAGCTTTTTACTAGGCAGGCATTGCCCAGGTATCTACAGACAATGTCTGATTATAAAGCTTTTCTTGCAAAAGCAACATGATTTGGTTCACTTCATGGATAAAATTTGCAACTGGTTTTGGTTTTATTGATAGTGTCAGTAAAAAGTAAAAGTGGTCGATATGAAAATTTTTACCAAAGTTTTTTAATAGAATCGAATAAGAGAGATTCCTGCAATCTAAGACACTTAGAGAGAGAAAAGAGGGAATTAGAAAGAGAGAGAGAGAAAGAGAAATAGAAAGAGAGAAAGAGAAATAGAAAGAGAGAGAGAAAGAGAAAGAGAGAGATAGAAAGAGAAAGAGAAATAGAAAGAGAGAGAGAAATAGAAAGAGAGAGAAAGAGATAGAAAGAGAAAGAGAAATAGAAAGAGAGAGGGAGAGAGAAAGAGAGAGAGAGAGAGAAAGAGAGACAGAGATAGAGAGGTAATAAACAAAATGGCAATGATAAAAACATTATAAAAACAATTGCCATTGCTGCAAATATGTTACGTAGAAAGAGAGCTTTTTCTAAATTCATAAAAATAAAAAAAATGAATCTGGATAGAAATACGGTGGACATTAAGCCATTGCCCAATTTTCAATCAAAATAACACGTAAAAAAAACATTTTTCGACAAACCCTATTTTTGTTTAATTCGTACAAAAATGTGATAATAAGGTGGGGGTTCAGTTTACTATAGTTTACTACAGTTTGTATCCATACAATAGAAAAATGAACCCCAACTTAATGGCCACATCTAAATTTCGCCCATAATTTGAGGTATTTGTAAAAATAATGACGCAATATGAGTTTTGATTATACAAAATTTCTATTCGTAAAATTTTGGATAAATTTACAAAGTAGAAAAAAAAACTGTAGGTCTGTCAAGTTTACCACATAAAACTATTCCAGAATGAAGCCTCAAATAATTGCAGGACTTTTAAAAAAAAAATGACATTTAAAAATTTTTTTCACTATTTTGCATCTTTACGATTTTCATAGCGCAGACCATGGTCGGACCCTAACCGAAATGACCTGGTGTGTCCAGAATTGACTGTGTACCCGTGGTCTCTGAGTTCATAAAGCCTGCGAAAATCCATTACAGATGCTATTTTTGATAATTATCAAAATTATTGGGGTAATATGATATAAAACTTAGCCTACACCACTCCCAGATATATAGATTAACATTGTGTAAAATTTCAAGAAAATCTGTTCAGTTGTCTCGGAGTCTATAGGGAACAAAAAAACACACACAGTTACAGACAGACAGACAGACAGACAAAGTTCCATTTATATAGTAGTGGAGATGATGACTTACTCAGATTTTGGAGGTTGAGCTATATGTGGAATCACCCAAATATATACATGTATGTGTGTGTGTGTGTGTGTGTGTAAAAATGTATTTTAGTATAATTATTATGAGCTTCTTTATAAGATTTAATAATTTAGAAATTTATCTTTAAGTCACATATAAGTCCTTTGCTGGCTTCATCTCAGAAAAAGGTAAGGGATCTGATATGATGTCTATAGTTAAATATTTGTGAGCATTTGATCAAGCCATCCAAAAATGATAAATGGTGTGCGGTGTATGAATGCTTGCATCAAGTGTGTATTAATCAATAACTGATAAGAATATTTCCTAATACCTATATATATATATATATATACCTAACAACATATATTGCCTTGTCAATGACTTTCTATAAACTTCTTTATGCTTTTTACAGCCAAAATTTGTGTGACATTGTGTCTAGTTAACTCACAATCAAGATTGTGGAATACTAGTTTTCCAGAACGACTAAAATCAAAATGAACCAGTCTTAAGACCCAATTCTACATATAATTATATATTTTGATAGTTGTTTATTTCGAGTTTACATGTTTTTGCATACTTGGTTTTGATGCCATAATGTATTTCGCATTTATCTTTATTTTGCTTTCTCAAGGAAGCAAAAATCATTAATTCATGAAAATTAATAACTCTAAAAGAATATAAAAATTAAGAAGCATCTGTGTTGCAATAAAAAAAATCTAGAATAAGCTAATATCAAAATATGCTAATAAGATTATAGATAATACTAAAATATGCTGATATATATGTATGGGTTCAAAACATATCTTTATATATCCTTATTCATTTATATATCTACAAAGTCAAAATTTTAGATATTGAAAAACATGAAAATAGAGTACAAATGAATATAAATTATTCAACCAAAATTCTAGATTATCCAAAAGATCCATTTAAACATTTCTAGTTATATATGTATATTTTTTCTATAGCAATAAAAACATAGCCCAATTGGCAAAATAAAACTAAATTAATGCAGTGAAAAAAATAAAAATGTCCTGCATCTTTTGTGTTGGTCAATTTTGTAAAGGATGAAAAAAATGTTTATGCAGAGAAGTTTTGAATGCAGCATTAAAAAGCATACAATGTCAGTATTAAAAGATTTATTCAGTTCTGATTCTGAAATAAATTTTTAAAAAATAAAAGAAGAAATTTCTTTCAAAGTTTTATTTCCAATAAGAAAAATTCAAGCCTAGACACTTGATTTTTGTTTTTTTGAATCATGCAATTAGAAAATAAAGAATTCATATCTAAGTCATTGTTGGGTTTTTATTTTTTCTACTTTATGGTTATATCATTTTGAAACCAAGAATTTCATATTCACTCAATAAATGGTTTTTAGAATCCCTGGATGAAGCTTGATAGTTTGTACATCTATTTTTTGGACTGTTGTCCTCATCCTTATCATTGCTATCTTCACAATCCTTGAGATGAGTCGTGGTAATTTGTACATCTATTTTTTGGACTGTTGTCCTCATCCTTATCATTGCTATCTTCATAATCCTTGAGATGAGTCGTGGTAGTTTGTACATCTATTTTTTGGACTGTTGTCCTCATCCTTATCATTGCTATCTTCACAATCCTTGAGATGAGGCGTGGTAGTTTGTACATCTATTTTTCAAACTGTTGTAATTATCCTTATCATTGTTACCTTCATAATCTGTGAGATGAGGCTTGATAATTTGTAGATCTATTTCTCAGACTTTTTTCCTGATTCTTATCATTGTTACCTTCACAAAATGTCAGCCTTCTTCAGGTGATCGAATTCAGGAACATTCTTGCCATAACCGGGAGACTTCATAGAATTTTGAACATAAGCATTTATTCCAACCATTGGGATAGCCTGCCCTCATTCTCTTAACCATAAAAATGTCTTTATTAGCTTTTGTGTAATAAGCATTACATATTTTGTTTTTAACCACTGATAATTTTTGTCTACAAATAAATTGATTTCAGATAATTCTTACAAATCAAAAGACTCAGCACTAAATGTTATTTATCAAAAACCTAATCCCAATTTTTTCTAATACTATAGCAATTCAACAATTACACAAATATCATTTGTGTTTGTATAGTGTTAGTAGAATTGGGAAAAGTTAAATGCAAAATATATTATGTCATTAAAAGTTATATAACTAAAAATATATGTCTTAAGAAAAAGTGCTTGAGGTGAAGCCAACAACAGAGTAGGGTGAGAAAGATCAATCAATAAGAAATAGTGAAAAAAAGACTGCAACTGCTAATCTTACTAAATATTTTTGCTTATAGAACCTGTCGAAAATGTTGCCAGATATCTTTTATGAATGAAAAGAATGTGTTTAGGCGTTTGGTTAAATTTATAAGGAGAGCAAGGGCAGGAACAAGTCTAGAAGGAGAGTAGTACTTATAAATGATGGTTTTTTTCTTACAAAGATTTTAAGGCTTTTTCTAGTTTATTTTCTTTGTTCCCTGAAACTTTTCCTAATTCTTCTGTCAAAATCAGGTGTTCAAACAAATATTAATGGATCTTTTCTGTTAGAACTTGAGCAACCAGAAATGTGAATCTATTAACTAAAGTTATAGACCTTTCATTTTGACATTAAACCTTAATTTGAATTTTTTCATAGATATTAAGTAATTCCAAGTTTGTTTCTTTCTAAAAAAACTGCTGTAATATTTTGAAAGCCAAAAATTAGTTTAGTGAACTGCATTTATATTCACACCCCAATGATCAACACACAGTGGATGTTACAGATCTGCAATGATGCAAATTTTCAGGTTTGACTCCTTACCAGCTATTTTTCTGGCTCAAAATCAAATTAGATTTGTTCTGCATTTCTGAATACATCATAAATTGAATATCAAGTCTCTAGAACAAAAATAGGCATAGTAATTTGGTATAGACCATTCCTCAGACAGATAGGCAGAGACACGAGGCCACTTTTGTACATGTATAAGATAAGATATGATCAACTTATTTTCAATCAAAAATCATGGTAGGTCATTTATATTTAACAAAATTTATGATATAAAACTTTATCCAATATTAATAAAATTGAGGAAACAGCACAGAGATGAAACCATTGCTATAATAAAAGAGATGCCTGTCAAAAGACTTCTAAATTGAATATTTTTTTTAAAGTATAATGGAAATTTAAATGTTATGAGTAACAAATCAAGGCCACAAACGTGGCATGTAAACATTCTACTATTCAACCACTGATGGACAGGGTTTCAAACAAATTTCCTAAAGGCAATTTAATTTTGTACACTTCTATAGTCTTTGTTGTTGATGTAAAAAACAATCAGAAATTATATGTTTATTAATTATTTTACGACAATAGTTAGAATGTTTTATTCTAGTTATTGTGGTAAAATAATTAATAAACATATTGATTATTTGAAAATTATTTATTTAAGTATTCTGTGATGATTAGTTTATACTCAAAAGTTGGTTTCCAATCAACAAAATAATTTTCTTGTTTATGTTTAGATAAATAAAGATTTTAATCAGATGACATTTAGAAAAATATCTTTGTTGTTGGTTGGAGTGTCAAAGCAAAGAATTGATCTATCTTGATATTAAATTCAATATATTTATCGAAACTAAGATAATGGGCAATATTATGAATTAAAATGAAAAAATAAATAAATTAAAAAAAACGTTTGAGACAAAAGTTTGAAAGATAATTTTTTGTTTATTTTGTGACAGTTCAACCTCCATGGATCATTTCAGTGATAATACTTTTTTTCTTCTAATCATTACACATAAGACAATTTATCAATAGAAAACTTTTATAGTTTCAGCAATAATTAAGGCAAATAATTGGTTTTCATTGATCTTTTTCAGTTGATTTTTGTTTGTTGCAATTTAGCATCTGGTTTTAAACATGGAAAATATAAAAGCTAAAAAAGACAAAGATGATCAACAAAAAGATGAATTTGATAGTGAATAAGCATAAAGAATATAATATGATATAAAGAATATAAAATTGTGATTGTCCTTTTTGGCAGTAAAATGATACTGATAAGAACTTATTATTATTGAATGATTTGCCATGATGGTGAAATACACTTTGGGATATATCTTTTAAAGAGAGCAAAGCAGCTATAAATCAAACTGTAATGAGGTCAGTTAATTCTTTCCCAGTAAATTAATATTTTTATAAGTTATTTAATGTGGTAATAATGTTAAAAGTGCAATAAAATGTACCTAACTCATCTAAATTGCAAAAGGAAACCAGAAATTGTTTTGTGTGTTCATACAGAATTGGGTGTAATTTTACAGAAATATCTAGTTGTTATCAATACCAGAATATATATGGTTATTTAGGCTTTTTGATTTCTTTATTGATTGGTTGAAAAATGTTCAGACTATAATGTTAATATGAAAAGTATTATAAAGAAAACTAATTAATTTACATAATGCATAACATTTCTTTGTAACTTTCATTTTCTTTATCAAGTAAAAATATTCTTTCATTTCTTAAAAGAAATGGAAAACATATCAACACCTTACTTTTTAAAAAGTATACATAATTAAATAATCTGATACTTCTTTATTAACACATCTTGTGAATTAAGATTTTAATAGAGTAAAAATGTTGAATTCTATACCATCATAGTTGTTTTATCTGACTTACAACATTTAAATAAAAGAAATACAACAGTTTTTTTATTGTCTAAATTATTTGGAATTATCTTTATTATAATATTCCTAAGATTTTGCTCAATATCCCATTTGTGAATACTTCCTATCCATAGTTAAGACTAACTGAGATAATTGATTTTTTGTGCTCTCAGTCACCATGTTTTTTTGGGTTTTTTTGTTGGGTTTTTTTCTAAGAGAAATCCTACATTCTTTTAGTTCAGGAATTAAAGAAAAAAACAAAAATATTAAATTCTTAGGAGGTGGCGAGATGATAAGTAAAATTGCATTGTATTCTTAAATAAGAAGAAAGTTTAGGATACTTCTGCGCCATACTCAATGTGATAATGTCTTCAGTTTTTTTTAAAGCCAGTCAATTTAGTCTAAGTATATCTGGCTTGTATTAATTTCTGGTTATATTATCCTAAATGATTTTGGAAATCTTGTTTCCAAATCAGCTAGTTCTTCTTGATCTTTCTATCTTTAGGATGATTATTTCAAATTCATTCACTTGGAGAATGGCAAGTAGCACTGCAATTAAACAAAAATCCAACAAACAATTTTCAAATATATGATAAAGATAGTTATGTAATAATGTTTGTGAAGTTTAAGTATGTTGAATTTTTGGATAAGCATCTATCCTGACTATAGAAACAGCTGGAAAAAGAAAGAACTATTTATTCTTCAGTTTTTAAGTTCTGATATTATTTCTTTCTGCTGCATAATTATCTGCTTAACTTTTGGAAAAAAGACATTCTCTATTTCTTCTTAAATTACATTTGACTTTTATGTCTAAAATTAATTATTTTAACATCTAGATATAATACTGATATAATGGACTGACCAAACACCCCTCCAATAAATGGACTGTGACGTCTATAAAAAAGACTAGCTAACTCTCACGTAGGAGAGTCAGAATTTGATTACTAAGCTATCGATAGAAGCTTAGAATAGTGTGTACCCTTTACCATAATAAACCCCTTCTGTTCAACTCAAGTAATGACTTGGTTATTCTTATAATATGAAGATATAACAAATACATTGGGGATACTGGTTCCTGTCAGTTAAGCAATTTCGAGCCTGACCATTACTTAGATGGGTAACTGCTTAGGAATAACTAGGTACCTTGCAACAGCACATGGAAATACCTAGTTTAGTGCCTGGGGGCATGGTTAAAACCTCTGGGAAGGAATGCCTATCGGCAGGTGGCAAAGAGGGTCTTGGTGAATCAAGAACCCAGCAGCCGGATGCAACCTGCATTATGGACATCACCTGTCTGATTCCTCTAGAGCTGCGGTGGAAGTGATGTGAACCAAATAAGTGCGCATGGCTTTTGGGCAGCCATAACCATCCAAAACAACATCCACCGCAACTGGTACTCTGTTGCCTTCCCCTATTTTCGTATCAATGAAGATAAGGGACAAGTCGACATGTACCCAATATTCGGACACGAGTGGGAGCAGGCTTATATATAATATGTGTAAATATTGTCACCTTTGATAATTTCATAATTATCTGACTAACTCATAACTTCAGCCAAAATCATTTAATTCCCCTTATATTTCCAGTATTTTAACTTGTAATATTTCTATCTTTTACCTTGTTATTGACTTTTTGATATTCTATTTCATGTTTTAATATATGGTCCGCAAAAAACAGGATGTACTTTGAATTGGACTTGATTCTCTTAAGGCATCATCTCTAAGCATAATAAAGAAGAAAATACTTCAAATATAAAATGAGAACTTATCCACAATAACAGTTTGGACCGTCTCCATGTCTCACTATCCAGTTTTCCTATTTTCTTTTTTCTTATTCTTTATTATCACATACTTTTCATTCTTTCTCAGTTTTCTATTGAATGGATGCCAAATGAGCACTTGTATTATCTTCTTCTTTTTATGCTTCCTTCCATCCATATATGCAAAGACCTTAACGTTTGCAGTGATAATGTTTCTTTACATAATGGGAAAAACCAAACAGACAAAAATGAGCATCTGCCAAGTTAGGCAATTTTTTTGGCCCAAATCTTTAAGGCCAATAATATGCAATTAGCCATTGAAAGGTGACCAAGAAGCATTTTTTCATAAAAATTACTTTCTCTGTTTTATTTCGGTTTTTATTTCATGTTTGAGCTTTGATTGTTGTCAATATCATCAGCCACTATCTTCTGATATATTATGGTGTGATATTAACACCCTTCAAAGATACAATAGGACTAGTCTATAAAGACTGTGTAAATTATGATTTGTAGAAGAAGTAGGATGTTAACAAAAGTGGAAAAAGAATAAATACCTCTCCACAACCATTTATTCTCAAAGATTGTCTGAAGCACTAGACAACCACTAACAATATTTATGTAATAAATTAATTTTTAGATCGGTAGAAGAAATTGTACTTAAGTTTTTTTTATTGACAATGGTTCTTGTAGAATGTTTAATGTTGGATTTTTTGTTTAGTAAGAATCACTTGAAATCAATTTATTCATAGAATATTTTAGTTTAAATTTATTTGACAGCATTAAAGTTAATGGGTACAGGACAAATGTCCAGTATTATATGTCATTTGGGGCTTGTATGTCACTTGTAACTACAAAAGTTTTGTTTTCATTCATAAATGCTTTCTGGGTTAATTCATGATCAAATGAATTAATAACTGCTTGACCAAAAAGTAATCAAACATTTTTTTCATCAAATGTTGTTTTTATATTTGAAAAATTGAAACACTATATTTGGCAAAAGTTATAAACCTATTTCTAAGAATCTAAGAGAAAGCCTGTAAAATCTTCTTGGTCAAAAGAACTCTGTCGACAATCTAATAAATACTTAACCATTTTTAAGAATTATATATTATTTTTTATTCAAAACTTTAATTGTTATTGATAAAGACTGATTGAGAATCCATAAATAAGTATATAAATAGTACATTTTTTCATCCAGTATAACATTATCTATTATCTTCTTTATTCTATTTTTTTCTTTACGTTCAGCCTTTATATGTAATCTTCTTTTATTTCTCTTTACATATCTCTTTGGTATCTATTTTATTGAATCTCTGCTTCTCCTTCAGCAATTTTAACTTTTTATGCATATCGCTTTTTTTAATAGCAACTAATTTTCTTTTTTTCCTTACAATCTACCTACTTTTCAATGGCAACCTTTACATAGAAGCTTGCAGTTGCCACTTTTTCTGGAAACCTTTTTTTTCTTTAATCTCTCTTTTCTTTCTACTTTAAGAAAAATGCAATTAAATATTTCAGGTTTTGGAAAAAAAAATTAACTCCAGAAAAAAAACTAAGTTTCAGGGCATGAAATTTGAACACTGTTCATAACCTTATGAAACATGGAAGAAAAAATCCTTACTAGTTAGCTAGACTATTTAGTTATGTAACAAGTTATAAAGGACCAAATAATAACAGTGAAATTAATTTTACTGACAAGAGGACATCACAATTTCAAGATCAACACTGTAAAGAAGAATTGAAAAATATAGACTGAGGAAAATACTTTTCCCATGGCAAGATATGTTAAGGCCTGGTTAATATGAAAAACAATGTTCCAGCAGTAAATCATAGTGGGGGAAGCTGATATTTTGGGGTTGTTTGTTTTTCAGCAAATGAAACTAGTGGCCTTGTGAATGTTGAAAGAACCATGAAACAAGATCAATCTATGAAAACTCTTAGTGAAAATTTGAAGCCATCTGCCATAGATCTGAATGTTGGAATCAATATGCTCTTTCAACATGATTACAATCCAAGCATGCAGCAAAATCTGATTGTCAGATAATGAGATAAATGTTTTGCTGTTGACAAGCCAAAGTCCAGATTTTAACCTAATTGAAAATTATGCAGCTATTATAAAGAACATGTTGAAAATAAAAGCTAAACATCTGGGACTATTCTAGGATTCTTTAAAGAAGTGTGGTGCAATATGCTTGCAGGGATTTAGTTAGTTTGTAAAGCATTCTTATACAGTTATGTTCATTTAAATATCATGTTCATTAGAAAACAATATACTTTTTACAAAAGTTAAATCGAATATGACTAACATGAAAATGATATTGTAAATTAAGAAAATAGGATGACAACACCATACTGTATTATAAAATATGACAGTTAAGTAAGAACAATGATTGCAAATGTCTTAAAAATGTAAGAAGTAATAATAATAACACCAATAATATTAATAATAATAATAGTAATAATGATAATAACAATAATAATGATGATGGTGTTGGCAAGTAAGAGGAGGGTGATGATGATGAAATATTAGAAGCACTCATAATTTCCACTTAAATCTTACAAGTAATTGCCATAAAAATGGTTGGCTACATCAAACAAAGAAAATAACAAAGTAAATAAAGGATGAGATAGAAAATATCAAATGAGAAAATCAGACATATTCCTGCTAAATTTCTTTTTTATCTAATAATATCCAAACTGTAGTATGCAACCATAAGAAAGTACGTAATTATGACTATATGAATTATTTTACTCTTTTTCTGAGCTTCTACCATCCATACAGAGTAAAATAACTGAAAGCTATAAACATATAGTTATAAACAGATAATAAAAAATAGGTTGATGTCTAAAGAAATCCTAATAAAAAGAATATAGTAACAATGATGAACAAAAACTAAATACTGATTATTAAACAAATGAAATAAAGAAATTAATCTATTCAAAGAATGCTTCAAGATGTCAAAAACAAATGCAAGATTTCATAATCAAATTTTAAAAAAGAAAGTCAATAACAAAATAACAACAATAAAAAAGATTGCAAAATAAGAAAATTTATCAATGAATGTCTATATATCTCTTTATAGAAAAATACAAAAGTATGTACCAGTTGTTACCAAATCTATTCCCCCAAATTTTGCAAGTAGGTCAGTCATATTCCTGGAGAGATACTTATATATCATGGGTCCAAGACTTCAGAAAAAGAATAGAGAGCCATGGAAAAATGTTTTATTCATATTCTTATATTGGAGGTAAGTTTGAGTAAAAATACTGAGTCATTTCCCTAGACTTATCAATTATTATTTTTTTAATGAGAGATTCAACAATTTAATTATGTTTTTGTTGGATTTTATTTATTTGTCTTGTGTATGAAATTCCTGTAAAGACTTCTTATGGGCAGCCAGATAATATTTTTTTTAATTCCTAAAAGACAATTTATTGCTTTGATTTTTGTAAATAAAATATGCATAATTGAAGAAAATTCAGATTATTTTTAAATCAATATATACATAGAAAAAATTTGGATCAGAATTACATTCTCTTGTTGAAGTTCAGTTAACCCTCTAGAACCATAATTATTTAGTCATTTTGAAAATGCCAACTCACATAAATAACATGCACCCAAGCAATGCTGGGTAAATTTTCTAGTATTTAATACAAGGCCCCAAAATACACAATGAAAAATATAACCTATGTAAGAACACTGGATGTAAAAGGAAAAATAGAAAACAGGTAAAAGTATTAGAATTAAATAAAAATAAAGAAACTAGCTAGGAAAAGTCAAACAAAAAACATATAGCAGAGTTAGCATACACTCTACTAATATACCCTGAATGAACAACTCTACAAAGAACTGAAGATGTCATTTAACTAAAATTATGTATAGGATAAAAACTCCTATAATGATATATCCCTATTTTAATATTTGATAGAAGAAATTTAGAAATTGGATTCTTTGCAAGAATGAGGTCTCGCCATATATTAAAATTATGCCCACACGCCAAATCATGCATGAAAGAAAATAAACATGCTTCCTGCTTTTATTCCTTTTTTTAAAAAACAGGAAGTAGTTAAGACTCCTGACCCGTGTATCAATGATCATTGATAAGTGATTCCTTTTTGAATACTCAGTGAGTAAAATCATGCGCAACCTTTTTGGCATAAAAAATAAATGTTAAAGTAGAAACAATAAAAAAAAAAACTAAGTAAATGAATGAAATGAGATCTTTCAAATTAAAAAAAATCTCTGAAAAATGGAGAAGTTATTTCAACCCAACACCAATAATGCAAAACTAAAACTAAAATGATAAAAAAAATTGAAATTATTGAAAACAATAAAAAAAATATAAGTACCTTAGCATAATGATAAATTGGTAGCGTGCAGGTAGACTATTTTAGTTAAAAAAGAAATTATAAATTAATGGTGGATTAAATTTTGTATGCAATATTTAAAAAAAAAAACATTGATATTTTTAAATGTCAATAGATTTCAATGATTACGTCAAAATTATCCATATTCATTAATTATGTTATAAGAAATGTTAGAATTTACTTGAACATCAACATAAGGTCAGAATATACAGTAATGCAGAAAATAATGGACAGCAGAAGGCTTGGAGAGGTTATGTGTGGTCAACTCAGCATTGAATGGGATTGACAAAAATAATTTGTCTCTCTACCCTTCTCTCACAAAACAGTTCCAATGTCCCAGTGAAAAAACTAAAAAAAAAACTTTTGTGTTTGCCTTTCCATTTTATAGACGAAGTCACTTTTGCAACACAATGGTGGGGTTCAAAAGAAGTCCACAGTGATGTGCCATGATCATTTGTTGCAACCTGATTATCAAGGAGCCGTGAAGGAGATGGAAAAAAGGAAAAAATTACCAATAAAGAACATTAAACAAATACCTATAAAGGATTTAGAATGTTACTTAGCTTTTATCCACTAAAAATGAATACAATAGATAGAAAAAAAGAAATGTATGAAAACTATAGGAAGCAGTCAAAGTATAAAACAACTTTAATTAATACCAAAGGACAAAATTAAAAATGAAAATAGAAAATTAATCTAAGATAAAAATATATCATCTAAAAATGTGTAGTATTTTTACTACAAATCAAAATAAGATAATGAAAAAATCTATGAAGCAATCAGAAATTGGATGACTGCCTTTCTCCAACAAAGAATAAAATAAATAAATAAACGAAATTACAAATGAAACTGAAGCAATAAACCAAAACAATCAAGGAGTCAGAATGTCCACAGATTCTTATAGAAAAGTATGATAACTTGTAGTTAACAAGGTTGCATTTCATTGGTTGAAAAAAAAAACAGATGAAAATAAGAAATATAAAAGAAGAGATTAATTTGAAAAGAGATATAAAGAGAAAAGACAGGAGGCGGTTTGTGTGTACAGTAGGAAAAAAAAAATGATTTTGGTTACTTTATCATTAAATCTTATTCTTTGGCATACATTGGTAAGTAAGAAAACTGGATCAACTCTTCAGAGAAAAAACAATACATTGTGATCATAGATTATATGGCCAAACATTGCTTGGAACCCAGATACAAAATAATGGAGATTATATTTCTATACAAACAATGAAAAATAAAGACATATAGTTGAAGGTTATAAATTGATTTTTAGTGGGAGCCAAAAATGCATATTCATAGAATTTAAAAAGTGTTCAAATTTAATAAAGCACTATATTTATCTATATGTATAAAAGTGACTATGTGTGTGTGTGTTTTTTTTGTTAAATAACTCAACACCGAAAAATACAATTTCATTAAAATCTTACAATTAAGTTCAATATATTTCCATGAATGTTTTAAAACAATTTAGAACCATTTACACTTATACATTACAGTGAAATTGGAAATAGTTTGCCAAACTCCAGTGTTGTTAGCAGAAAAATTTCAGATAGATTTTCTTGGTATAAATCATTTTATAGTTTAGTATTTACACCATTATCTCTTTAATTTTTATAACAATCTATCTTCATGCAGATAAATACAAATTTTGAGCACAAGTGTCCACTTTATTCTAAAATCAAAAATAGATATTTAGCGCTGTGGTGTAGTAAAGGGGGGTGGGGCGGTCTGCCCCAGGCAGAAGGTGTGAGGAAGAGCATCATTTGGTTTTGAAAAATCATTGTTTTCTTTGACAATGAATGTATATGTATACGAGTACTATAATAATGTGAAAGTCTAGGACTAATTGCAGCAATATAAAATTAGATCCTTGATTATGATATTTACTTGGTGGAGCACCGACCCAAGTTTGGCACAAGGCCATTTTTATGTGCTCTCATCCCTGGGCTTTT
>JAYKTE010012361.1:0-25482 GCA_036873565.1 Xipholeptos notoides
CTCCTAGCAAAGATACCTGCGCTTTGCTCAGATAAGAACAAAGGATGCTTAACATTTGACCTTGAAAAATTGTGTGCACCATCACTAAAAGCAGCGGGCATCATAATGCCAGATTTGGTCGGGATCGTTCCAGTGGTTTGCAGCAGAGTATATATACAGAGTCTTGACCTTTGGTCTTTGACATTGACCTTGAAAAATGGTGTGCACAATCCATAAATTGGTTGCCATAATAATGCAAAGTTTGGTCATGATCGGTCAAGTGGTTTTGGCTGTAAAACAGTATATATACATAGACTTAACCTTTGACCTTGACCTTACAAAATTATGTGCATCATTCTTAAGTGGGGTACCACTATAATAACAGATTTGGTCATGATCGATCCAGTGGTTTGGTCTGTAGAAAAGTATACATAAAAGGGCTATGACCTTCATAGGCTATGACCTTCATAGGCTATGACCTTCATAGGCTATGACCTTGATGAACTTTTACCTTGACCTTGAAAATTTGTGTGCACCGTCCCTTGGCTAGAGACCATCTTTATGCCAGGATTTGTCATGATCGGTCGACAGGTTTGAGACTTTTTAGAGATACATTCTATTTTGTCCACACGTAGTTTTTTTTTAATAACATGCACTATTTATAGCTGGATGGAAAGTGACTATTCATACCTTTCCCAAGGGTATTAGTCCAAATGTGAATGTGAACGATATGACTGGAATTCGAACTCTCATGTTTCGATTCCGAAGTCTGACCGCCTATACACTGTCCTAAGTTGACTTCCACGCTTGATAGTGGTCTAAAGTTAAAATATTAGGCTGTCCCAAAAGTTTGTAAACACTTGCAAAAAATAGAAATTTAGAGTACTAAATGTGAATGTGCGACTGGGTTTTTAACTCACGTATTACGATTCCAAGGTCCGACTACCAATCAGAAATGTGGACCTTCCCCTCTGAGCCATGTAAACGAGCTTAAAGGTCGCCTGAAGTGTTGCCTTTAAGCACGAAGGCAAGTCACATTTGATAGATAGTCTGCTTGCTGGCATCTCTTGAACGATTAAGCAGAGAACCCAATTTGGGTTTATTCTAGGCCACCTGGAAAATCTCTTTTACGTTTGAACATCTTGCAATGTCAGAATAGATACAATGACATGGCCATTCGCACGGGCTATTCTTATCACTGCAATCGTCCATTCTAAATTAGTTATTGATGTTAGACATATAAAAGGAGGATATAACCGGCTTTTGGTTCTTGTCCAAAGAATTCTATTTTGTGATCCGGTTTTATTGGCACAACAATCTGCCGGAGACATCTTCCTGATATTCCTTTCTTTATGACGCAAAATAAATAAAAAATGAAAAATAAAAAAAAGGAAAGTGTTGCTCACAAATTTATTTGCAGAAGAATGGAATGGGTTTTATCGTTATCATCCAACACGATTCCATTCTTTGTTTGATTTCCCGTTTTTCTTTCTGCTTTTATTTGATTGAGGTTATTTTTGTGTTTTTTAAACAATGGACGACAAAGCTATCTTTTTTAATATGGGTCTACTGATACAGATTCAATTACAAAATAATAAGAAAAAATATCAATAATAATAATATAAATAATAATACTAATACTACTAATAATAATTAGATGGTCACTTGGAAACAGTAGTACTGTCCTCAAAGGATCTTCCAATTGTGGATCCTTAGATGGCTGTGAAGGCCGATCTGTAATCCACATAATTTTTTACGGAGAGTGAAACCCTTGTGCGTGACATTGTTTAGTGTGGGGAGGCTGCTGCACGGACAGCCACAACATACTTTGACAGGAAGAAATCCTGAAAACAGTGGCATGGAATCCAAGACAAATGGAGACCTTCCTTCTGTTGCAGCTTCCATCCGCCTTCCTAGTCGTTGTGATGCTCCTCTAAAAAATATCTGAATGAATGAAGAGATGCACGGTTTGCAGTCACAGACTGCAAGTTGACCAGATATTCTAGAGTGTCAGCGGAGACTTACCACCTTCAGGAATCATCACCAGGGATTGTCAGAGAAAGATTTTACTCTGTTAATGGTTGGTGTACAAAGTAGATGCAGAAGGATAAAAACCCAGGGAGATGTTGCACCATAGATTCTTTGACTGGGATAGTGCGGATCTTTCTGGAGCTCAGAGGAGGCTTGTTGTCACTCTGACTCCAGTAGAATGATGTGAGATCACATAATGAAAAAATATATATGACTGAATCAGGAGGTTTGCAGTCACTGACAGCAGGGTATCCATTTATGATTGAGTGACAGGGGAGGCTTATTCTCATTGCCATCAGGAATAACCACCAGGCATTTGCAGGGTAAGTAAAGACTATGGCGCATTCTATTAGGCGTTTTACAAAAAAAAAATATCCAGGTTTGGATGGAATGCTCAATTAAGATGATATTAAGAAGGATATGTATGAGGTTATAGAGATAATAAACACATTATTATATATATAATGTGTTTGATGTCTTTATAACATCATATATATATATGTGTGTGTGTGTGTGTCTGTGTGTGCGTGCGTGAGTCTGTGTACATCAACAGATAAATATAACACTTCAAAATAATCAAAATTCAGAGAAATTTGCAGCTGTGATTCATTTCTTTATTTTTGGAACATTTCTTAAAGTTGAACAAAAATGTCTAATATTTTTAAAAGTTTAGATAAAAAAAAGGCAACTAATCTATTTGGGTGTAAAATAAACAATTTTTTTTTTTCAAATTTGTAATTACTACGTTTTTTCCCAGAAACTTATTTAGTCATCGAAGTGTTAAGAAAATGATTTTTAGACAAGACAAATTAAAGAAACTCTTTCTTTCGTAAGTGAAACCAAAATATAAATGACTCTTTTCAGTTTTAATTATCAATAGAAACAAAATGTAGAGTTTATTTTATTCAATCTATATATCTATAGAAGTGAAAAATGTGTGTGCACTGGTGATTTTTTTTTCCTTGTAAATTCCTCTGTCAATTCTTAGTCTACAGTCTTGGAATTTGACATAAAGGGAATTCTTTTAATCCGTTTTTACTCGGAAAAAACATCGATTTAGATATACTTTCAAATAATACATTTTTTTTTTAAACCTTACGAACGAATTTTGTTAATTGACAAAAAAAGAATTTAGGAAAGAAAAGAAATAAAGTATAAAACACATAAACGAATGTGAAAAAAAAACACCAGTACTGGCAAATATCTACCTCGAATTCTTTGCGGAAATGGCAGTGGGATTAACGCCACTGAAGCCATCAACGTGGCTCAGATATGTAGATGACACTTTCGTGCTCCGGCTCCATCATGAAGACGTGCAATCCTTACTAGATTACCTGAACTCGATTCGTCCATCAATTCAGTTAACTATGGCGATAGAAAAAAGATAATAGATTGACCTTCCTGAATGTCCTAATAGCCTGCACAGAGCATGGATTCAGTTCTTCGGTGTATCTTAAGCCAACCTTCACCGGGCAGTACTTAGACTTCGACTCCTACTATTCGTACAATGTGAATAAAGGCATTGTACGATGCCTCCAACACCGAGCTAAAGTTATCTCTAGCAACCAAGAGTTATATGCGTCTGAACTGGAAAATATCGGGGTAACATCCTAAAGAATAACTAACTATGCAGAAAGCATAATAGCTCCTCCGAGAAATATGGCTACGGCGACAGAAGCGAAGTAAACCAACAAACCCACCATAGTGTGCTTACTTTTTATTTTTCGGTTGCTTTTTAATGAAACCTGTTTAATCGCAAAAATATAACAATCTAAATAATTTGTTCAATAATGCCCTATATTAGATATTATACGTATATACTGTACGTGCAATAATTAGCTGATACAAAGCAAAAAATTGATTTATTTTACACATATATAAATCTCGTATCATTATCATACAAAAATACATTAGAATAGCACTTTGTTATTGTTTTTGTTTTCATTTAATAAAAATAAATCATTATTTTTCGAAATCCTTAAGATGTGGTATGATGAATTTTAAAAGTGTTAATCGAACTATTCTTTTAATCAATGCTACATTCTTTTTCACAAAAAATGAAACAACTTTTTGCTTTGTATAGGATACTTATAGCCCCCACTGTATATAGTGACCGGATTTTGTTCTATTCTCAAATCAAACTTAAGAGATCTAAGATCAAGTCTATTTTGCTACAATTTGTATGAAAATTAGGGTCTATCAAGAAAATGTAGGGCTGTTTGGATCAATAGAATATTGTCGCATTGATGCCATAAATCGAATATGGAGAAGAAAGAAAGGTGGAATCTAAGTAAAACGAGTAGCAAACGTAACAACTTGAATTGGCATCTATATAAGCAGACTTTTCCTGAAGCGATTCTGCGAGGCATATGGAGTGTTTAGATTAAACTGTTTTAACATTTCCCTCGGGAATAAATTTCTGGAATGTAAACGTTTGTTTGCAAAATTGAAAAGAAAAACGAATATAAAAAATGAAAGAAAATGAAAAGGCAGAAAAATACAATGGTTGGACAAAATAATATAAACACCTGTGAATTTTGCATGGAATATAAAACACATAATAAATTGAATAAAATTATCAAAATCTTTGTTTTAATTTTTATTTGTAATAATTGTTGTCAGGAATTAATTGATTGAGTTCATCTTTTTTTGTTCAGACAGTTTATAATAGTAAAAAGAAATTAAAATGACAGGACTATTAGATTTTAGAAATGTCAAGGTGTTTCCATTATTTTGTCCGCATCTGTATTTATGTTAATTGTCGTCCTGAATAAATTGGTTAAATTCATTTTTTAGTTTAAAATTGTAAAAAATAATTAAAATCCCTACATATATATGTATGTACAGGGCTTTTACAAAATATTGGAAACACCTGTGAATTTTGGATGGAATTTAAAACACTAATAATAAGTTGAAAAAACTATCAAAATGTTGTTTTTAATTTTTATTTACGTCAATTATTGTTCTGAATTAACTTTTTTTAGTTTATATAATTTGTAATAGTAAAAACAATTAAAATGACAGGTATATTAGATTTTTGATATGTCAAGGTGTTTCGATTATTTTTTTCCAACCCTTCTAGGGGTAATTAGTCGTAATTAATCGCATCTAAATCTAAACGTAAACAGAATGACTGGGATTCGAACTTGCATATTACGATTCCGAAGTTCGACTTCCTCTATCTACTTCTCCAATTGAACCTCCCCACAAACATGCAGTGATTCCTTATAAGGACAGAATCGGAAATCTGGACGCAGTTTTATGAATCAAAGATGGTGGGGGATACAGAATGGATGTCAGAGGTCACTCATGCTTAAAATTAAAAGATTTCAATGATTTGATAAGCCAATTCTAAATTCCACTTATTAGTCCTTCATTAAATTGTCTTCACGTGATTGGAATATTTCATATCTTTATTCTACAAAATGATTATTGGTAGAATATCTTCACGGAAATATAGAAAAGCTAGCGAACCAGTGGATAGGCGGTCGGACTTTGGAATCGTAGACAGCGATTTCAAATCACAGCCATTCTGTTTTGTTCGTATTTGCACTAATATCCTTGGAAAAGGTATAAATCCCCACATTGCTTCCAGCTATGAATCAAATGTTGCATACGTTGTTGTTCATAAAACTAAGTGTAGACAAAAATAACGTTTATCAAAAAATTATCGTTTTCGGAATGAAATGACCTAAAAAATTATCATTCTCGGAATGAAATGACCTAAAAAGATTGATATGTCGTAAAACACAAATAGATAAACGAAGTCTTAGGGCCAGGGAAACAAATGATAAGTTTCTGGAATCTTTGTATAAGGATTCGATTCTCAAATGCTCTCACTTTATTTTAATAGAATTGGTAACAATGTAATACTACAGGGGACATCTTCCCGACAGGACACCCCGGTCGGCCGCTCCGAAAGACTGTTTAACTTAGACCGGGGTGTATAATAGGAAACTTTATGAAAGTCTGCAAATAAAGAGTTTTGGGCACTTACAAACTTTCATTGGTTCAACAGGGCTCTTCGGGGCTTCTTCGGTGCTGTGGGTTCTGTGGTTCTGCTGCTAGCGGCCCCGGACTGGTTCTCACCCTGTCAGCTGTTCATTCATTATGTTTTCTTCTTGACAGGTCGCCGATGTGATCTGTCTCGTCTCGCCCCCATCTCCTTAATAACAATAGGAGACGGGAGAATCGGTTAACCGAGTTAATTTCATCTTCAGACAGATTGTACGGAACCAAATGATCTACGTGGCCTTGGCATTTTATACGCTCGAGTTACGTCACCCTCGGATTTACGACCTCGCCCGATCTCTTCCGAAGGCTGACGCAGCCGATTGACAGCCAACCGATCCACGTCAACACTCCCTGTCCCACCAATGCTATTACAACAATATGAATCATGTTATTCTTTTTATTTATTGCAACATTTTCTACTGTTTTGAGAATATAATTATTTGCTTTCGAAATAATCGAGCTTGCTGATTTGTATATCTATTTTTTCGATTGTTGTCCTAATCTTAATTGTTGTTACCTTCACAATCCGTTAGATGAGGCCTAATAATTTGTGCATCTATTTTTGAGACAGTTGTCCTCATCCTTATCAATGTTTCCTTTACAATCCTTGAGATGAGTCTTCGTGATTTCTACATCAATTGTTTCGACTGTTGTCCTCTTCTTAATTGTTTTTACCTTCACAATCCGTGATATGAGGCGTAATAATTCGTATATCTATTTTTTGTTCCGTTGCCCTCATCCTTATTATTGTTACCTTTACAATCCCCGAGATGGGGCATCATAATTTTCACATCTATTTTTTCGACAGTTTTCCTAATCTTAATTGTTGTTACCTTCACAATCCGTTAATATAGGCCTATATATTATTTTTTCAGATTCTGTTCAACAACAGGAAGAACCACATCATTATCTGCAGCAATAATATCATAATCATAATCATTATCATCATCCCGATCAATCTGTAGGACCACTGCCGTCCATTAATGTTGCTTAAATGGTTCTGTTTTTAATTGAGCAAAAGAAAAATTTTAATGTGTACGTAGGTTGGAAAGTTTTCTAATTCTTGATGCGAATCTGGAGTTATTGTTTTTGATAGGCGAGCCTTCTTAATGTTTCATTGATTCACTGACATGGTTTTCACGGCATCAAATAGCAATAGTCACCAAAGCGTTCTCGTGTATAAAAAAAAAACAAAAAAAAACATGTTCACTTCTTTTTGTATCGATAAACTAAACCGCTTCTATTTTTTTTTGGGGGGGGGGAGTTATTTGCTTGTTTTTTTTTTGTGTGTGTGTCTTTTTTTGTGTTTATGTTCTATTTTACCACTTTTTTTACAAGGTACTTATTCTAAAGATAAAAAAAAATCCTACTGTCTACAATAAAGATACTTCGTCATCGTGAGATTTTAGGCTTCAGTGATCGATCGTCATGAAGACAATATAGCATCCGATATTGATTTGAACATGGAATCAATGAATAACTAGCGAAGGATAGGAAAAGGGAAAATTAACGATCGCCATTGAAGTAAAAGAAATACCAAGTTCCAAACTCTTGGAGAAAAAATAAATCAAAAACAAAATTCTTCAAGTCAAGTAATAATAATAATAAAAAAAACTAGATAAAAAGTGTAGAACTTCGTAGATGAAGGTTTAGATTACATCGATAGAATCTGCTAATGCATAGAATTGATGATTTATATGAAAACAATTCAAAGACTTGTCACTTTTTTTCTCTTGGTAATTTTTCTATTCATAGAATATTAAAATTCTTTATTTCAAATAGTGTCATTGATAAAACCATAAAGGTAGGACAATGATTTCCATCGATACCTGGAACTAAACAAGAATAAACTGAAAGAATTCAGGTAAAAAAAGGAAACCCTCCCTTAAAAACATGATAGAAGAAATATCCAGAAATAAATTACATTTTAATTTCGGGAAAGTCGACTTGGGTCAATGGATAGGCAGTCGGACTTCTGAATCCTAGTACGCGAGTTCGAATCTCAGTCGTTACATTCACATTTGGGCTAATAACCCTTGGGAAACGTATGAATCCCCACATTCCCTCCATCTATGGGTTAAATAGTGAATATTTTTAAAAAAGTAAGGGTGGACAAAAAAGAACATTTAACAAAAATGATTGTTCCTAAAATGGTTGATATGCATAAAACACAAGCAAACAAAAAACATCTTAATCTTTCAAAATATTTATAATGATAATTTTACAATTTATTTGTTAGTTTAGGGTGAAAAATATTTAGTATACGTGATTTTTCCAAAAGTAATGCCTCCTATTTTTATGTACAAGAGTAGTTCCAAGAGTAATGTCTACTATTGTTTTATATACGTGGGTAGTTCCAACAGTAATGCTTCCTATCGTTTTATGTAAGAGTTGTCCAAAAGCTTCATATCGTTTTATATAATCAAGTAGTTCATAAAGTAATGCCTCGTATTGTTTTTTTTATGCGAGGGTCATTCAAAAGTAATAGATACTATTTTTATTTCTATCTGAATGGGTTAGGGATACAAATTGCATTGGTATGATAGCTGAACTCATTCATTCATGACCTGAAAGTTTCATCTCTCTGTTGCAGATGCAAATCGTGTCATGGACATGCGTCAGAATCAGAGATGAGTCATTGAATTCCCCCATGCAGGAAAAGTTTAGTTATGGAACAGAACGAATGGAAGAAGAAAAAGAGTGTGTACCCTGACAGGCAAGGAGGTTTGCTAATTCTCTGCACTGGTTAGTTGAAAAATATGAAGTTAACATGGGATTGGAGCATGTATAGATTTATAGTTATGGTCAATTCATCTATGTTAGATTATGAGTTACAGTTAGTTTATGTGTGTGTGTTTGTTTGTGTTTTACGGCATATCATTTAAAGCCGAGAACAATAATTTATGCTTAGCGTTATCTTTTGTCCACAAAATGTTTTTAAATTACATAATATGCACTATTTAATCCATAGTTGAAGCGAATATGGGGATTTAAACCTTTTCCAAGGTTATTAGTCAAGGGTTATGCGAACAGAAAGATTGAGATTTGAACTGCCTATCCAATTTGCCAAGTCCACTTCCCCGTTACTTTATGTAAGAAAATGATTTAATTTAGTTGAATGGATCGTTCTGTGGTCTTTGTTTAAGAGCTGCCATCCCGAACCCACAACAACAACGATGCAATCTGGACTTAAATAAGAAGATCCGTTCCTGGAGATAAAATCTATCCATGAACAAAAGGAGACGATGTTAACAAACGAAAATAAGAAGGTCTGCAAATAGTTTACATAGTTATGTGCATCCCTAGCAAATGGAAAGCACTTGAGTCAGTGGTTAGGTACGCAAGTTCAAATCTGGTCGTTCCTTCATTTCTCTTGAGGTTTAATACCCTTAATCTTTGGAACAGCCCGTATATCGAGTTATATTGTGATTATGTTTTCATGAGACATTCTATATTAAAAATATTATGTTATGAACACATAGATGTATAACAGACTCAAGGTACAACAGAGTCATGGTGCCAGTATTAAATGCCCACAAGATCTTGCCACCAACATTATGATTGATGAAGGTTGTTGAATGGAGTGGATCGATTCACAGCAGCAGATATTTTATGAAGTTTTTATTTTAAGTTTTGTTCATCTGAACGAAGAGTCATCAGATTATTCCTTGATAATTCCTTGGGTCGATATAGTACAAATAGTTTTTACTTCCTTGCTGTTTGTTTTAATCAAAGCTAAACTTCCATTTTCTACATAGGTTTTGTTGATTAACTTTTGTACTAAAAATAATTTTATTAATATTTTTACCAGAAGAAATGCATACAAACTTAATCTAAAAGTACTATTCGGCCTTCATCAGGTGTCCCTAGGTTGACTCATATTGTTTCTAGATCTATCTTTTTATCTGTATTTTTCTGAAATTTAGTGTTGGTTTTATTTTTCTTCTTTTAACGGAAGTTTTTTTTTCGTCAAGCGTTTCTTTTTCAGTTTGTTTTAATACGTGTTTATCTTCTTCATTTGTTAATTATTTATTTTGTTCTTCTAGTAGGTTTTCACGTTTTTAACATGTTTTTGTTTTAAGAATTAATCATACCTCATCTCAAGGATGTAAACTTAATTTAGACTTCAGTCTTTGCTAAAAATATATTCTCATCGATGAAATTCATTTCTAGGTCTCTCTATACTCTTTCTGTATATTTATTTTTTTATGTTCACGGAAGCTGACCCTCTGTATATTATTTTAAGAAAAGTAGTAGACCGACACAGATGACAATGAACTACCAACAGAATTGAAGGCTAATTTTGATACTTCCTTCCGTGTGACAAAAAGTAACTTTTGAATATTTATTATGATTTTTTTCCTGTTTAATTTCAAACCTTAATGCACCACTGGTTAAAATTATATTACTTCACTTGATCCGGGAGTATCTCAGACCCCTGGGAAATTATTTCAGATGATAACGAAACAAAGAATGTCTAAAAAATACAAAAAAATCATTATTTTTTCTAGTTCAGTTTTTTAACTTCTTAATAAATAAATAAAACCAAGTAATTCCAATGTTGAACCTCTAAACATTTCTATAATCTAAATCATCTCAAAGCCACGGATCCCGTCTCCTTCTCTAATCAGTCCAATTTTTTAATAATTACAAAAAGTTCTGTGGATTCCAAGAGATTTTGAATATTTAACCATTTCTTCTATTCTTCAAATTACGACTTTTAATTTTTAAACGGAACACAAGCCTTTCATGCATTTTCTGACAGTGGCGTAGGAACTGTTTTTTTCTTCCGGAGCGGTCATAAAATATGACCCACCTCCCAATGGTCGTTGATAATCGGTTAACCTTCAAATTTAAAAAAATCCTTCAAAAGATTTATTTTCATGAAGCTACAATCAATATATTCATTGACTGTAATAATATACACTAGAATTTGGCACTAGGGCCATAAAACTTTGAGGCGATTGAAAATACAGCACTGTTTGTTAGGTATGCAAGCGCTTAGTAATTGTGAAATACTACAGGGGACATCTTCCTGGCAGGAGACCTCCGGCCATTCGCTCCGAAAAACTGTTTAACTTAGACCGGGGTGTATAATACGAAACTTTAGATGTGTACCACACAGTCTTTGACTGGAATGGGGCAGAGACTGCTGGAGTTCTCAAGGAGAGTTGTGGTAACCATGATTCCAGTGAATGCCACCGATTGCAATAGATTTGAGATATTATGATAGTAATAATATTAATAGTAATGATAATAATAACAGTATCTCCAAGTACAACTGCTTTTTTTACCCAAGCGTAGTTTTATTGAATTAAACAATATGTACTGTCCAATTCGTAGTTGGAGCGAATATTGGCATTCAAGGACATTAGTTAAAATTTTAACGTAAACGGATCGACTGGGATTCGAACTTAGGTATTACAATTCCGAATTCAGGCTGCCTATCCACTATGCTAAATGGACTTTCCGAACTTTCTAAGAGAAACTCCCTTCTAATCATGCATTCTCCCGTATTTCACTGAAGGTTTTCATAATGTTGAGTATATTTGTCACAATTCTTATTGCCAAATTCCCCAGGTATGTTTATTTTCAGATTAATTTATGAAAAACATGTATTCTCTATCTATTTATCATCTATCAAAAGCTGTACAAATTTCAAAGTATTTGGCTGGCGAAAATCATGGTGCTTTCTCATGCCTATATTCCCGGAGGCTTAAGTCGAGAGGCAATAACTTAAGTATCATGGTTTGTAGAATTAAGAGAGGCCTTGAATCTTCTCTAATGCTTTCTTTCGTCCACTGAGTTCGACAGTTGATTGGACCTGAGGCATCGCATCACTTGCCAACTCTGAAGACAATATTTGTTTCCTGGGAAGTTCTATTCTGTAAGAATTCTTATATTTCTCAAGATGCCACTTACCCCGAGGCAGTGGGATTTGGAAATAACGTTCTTATGTGATTGTTATACTTAGATATTACTTGAAAAGATGCGGCTCACTAACTTGTCTATTAATTAAGTCCAGTTGCATTTGATATGGTACTGTTTATGAAGGAGTTGATCAAAGGGTTACGTATTATGCAAAAATGTTTTTGTTTTTTGGCATTCCAACCATTTTAGATCATTTAATTCCTAGAACAATATTTTTTATAAATGTTATTTTGCCCAACCGTACATTTTTGAATAACACAATATGCACTATTTAATGCATATCAACCTTTTCGATGCACAATTTAATCCATATCAAGATTTTTGGATTGAATGAGAGGACTCATACCTTTCCCAAAGGTATTTTTCTAAATGTGACGATAAATGGAACGACTGGGATTTGATCTAACGTTTTACAATTCCGAAGTTCAACTGCCTACTCACTTTCTCTTTAAAAAATGCAGACATTTTGTAGATCATTCAGATTTTATCACACTTTCTTTATATCAGATGAAAAGGATTGTCCGGGTTGATTTCATGCTCCATTTGTGTTCATTTTGATCTGTGTGTTTTATAATTCTATTTCATTTTTATATAAAAAATCCTACCGTATTGCTACGTCGACTGGAGTGTTCGATGATATTCGGAGGAAAGAACGAAAGAAAGGAAGGAAAATGAAAGAAAAGAAGGAAGAAAGAATAAAAAAAGGAAGGAAGAAAGAATAAAAAAAGGAAGGAAGAAAGAATAAAAAAGGAAGGAAGAAAGAATAAAAAAGGAAAGAAGAAAACAAGAAAGAAAGAAATAAAGTAGTAAAGAAAGAAAGAAAAAGGAAAAATAAAGAAGAAAAGAAAGGAGGAAAGTATGGAGGAAATAAATAAATAAAAAAAGAAAGAAAGAAAGAAAGAAGGAACAAAATAAAGAAAGAACAAAATAATGTAAGAAAGAAAGAAAGAAACAAAAAGAGAAAAAATAAAGAAACAAAAGAAAGGAAGACAAAATGATGAAAGAAAGAAAGAAATAAAGAAAGAAAAACCCGAATTCTAAAGAACAAAGAATACAACATTAAAGAAAATGGCGGAAATCCTTATTGCTCTTTATTATGCTTCTTTATATCCTATGATAAGCTGACACTTTACTAAGCCAATTTACAAGTGAGAAGTCACGATCGTAAGTTTAGTGTTGATTAATAAAAAAGAATAGAAAAAAGATCACCAAAATAAGAAGGGAAGCTATTAACCTATGAGAACACATAGATTCTTGGAGACGTGATTGTGCATGGGTTTGGTAAAATCAACTCGCTACTAATTCTTTAGTTTCCTTTCCTTTAAACCTTTCGTTCTTTGATCACACCAATATATTTAGAATTGGCTTTTCAACGTTTGTCCGTAGTGTATATCTAATCACCGAGGTTATTAAGTTGATAATATACAGGCGCGCTCCTCACAGATGTTTAAATATGCAATTATATTTAGAGGGCAGTGGCGGTCAATTGGTAAATGCCCGAGGGTCCAGCACTGGAAAGGAGCCTGCCTGGCTACCATCAAAATAATAAAGTATTTCCTTGTCATACGCTCCGATACATGCAAGGGCAGACTGAGCCATTGGTCAATCCGACAATGTCTGAGTATTTGGCACTGCAAAGTTCTAACTCCTTCATAAGCGATACCATATCAAATGCAGCTCGGGTCACTCTGCTTTGCTTGCACATAATATGTGTATAATGACTGTATCTGACTACAGAATATATAGATCACCTGCTGCTTGTATTTTCTGCCCGGGAGCCCATAACAGATCACCTGCTACATAGCCTCTTCATGTGGCATTTAATTGTAAAAAATGAGGAAAGAAACCTCTTAATATCTATATAGTTCGTTTGTTTTTGTTTTTTTGTTTGTTTGCTTTTTTAGTTTTAACTATTACCTAACTATACGCATCTTGATAGACACCGAAGATAAGAGAAGTCCAAATAAATTTATTAAAGATAATAATCTGTTGTGGCCCTGATCGGGTCACTAACAATAGTCTCAGACAGGGATATTAAATTGGAGGTATTATTCAAATAAAAACAGAAATACACAGAGAAAAATGAGTTTTTGTAGTGTGGCCAACATGGCGGTCTACACGTGTTAACTACTGAGAGTGTTAATTCTCGATATTTGTACACATTACGGAAGAATCCATAGACTTAGTGTTGATTTTCAACAAAAGTAACAAATTTTCTCTAATAATAAGATAATCTATATATTAATCTGCTTGTCCGGTGTCACAAAAACATCATTAACTATACAGTAATTAGAGAGAATTACCTACTTCTATAGGCATTCTTTATCTTCTATGAAATTTAGGGTTTTGTCTTTCTCGTAAAACCAAAAGTTGTTAAGAAATAATCGATTTTGACAGTTTTTTACATAGTTAAAAAAAAGGCAACAATTCACTCGAACGCCGGTCGCTATAATTTTTCGAAATGAAAATCTTTGTAAAGAAGTGGTGCTTCACTGTAGTTCTATTTTCCTTAATAATATCTACGGCATTTTTTTTTTTTTTTCCACGGTCTGATCTGAAAAATATTCCAGCGATTTTTCTATTGAAGGACAACCTCATTCTAACTGTTTGCTTATGTGATCAGAAAGTTCTTACTGAAGTTTGTTTTTAAAATATTCAACTACAGTGGAATTTTCACAGGTTATGCTAGTATATAATTAATCTAATTAGTTAATTTAGATATTTAATAATATCTGAAAGTTTCTAAATAATTGGATGGATTTTTAATTTTGATAATTTTAAAAATAAATTAGATTTGTATATCCAATTTTGTGGATTGTTGTCATCATCTTTATAGTTCTTTTTCCATCACGTTTCGGGCAACTAACGTTCTGGCTTATTTCAGATGTATTAACCGTAGACGGCTAGGATGTTTAGTTTATGAACTGTAAACTCGGTAATTACTCCATAGTTATTATCTCACAAAGTTGTGGCCAACTAATCCTATGGCCTTCTTCAGGTGTATTAAGCGTGACTGGATAGGAATGTTGAGTTTTGGAACTGTATCTCTGGTAATTACTGCCCTCCATAGTTGTTGTCTCAACTTTGGCCAAATAATCCTATGACTTGCTTAGGTGGAATTGGAACCTATATCTTCAGATAATCTTTAAATGGAACCGAAGATACACACGTTTTAAAACCTCATCTCAAAGGATTCCAAAAATTAGATCTATTGGATTTATTTGAAAATGTGTATCTCACCCTAAATCAAGGATATCATTAAATATAATTTTACAGACATGTATATGTATTCGGTATTCGACCCCGAGCGTTTTATGTGACATGTGTCGTAGAGCATCTCTATTGCGAGCTGGTTTTATAAGCCTCATAATTTTCCATGTCATTAAGCGGCCACAGAAAGAGCCCGAGGCTTAAGAAGTACGAAGAGACATCTTTCAAATGAATGAAATGGGAAATTAGGGTCATTAAGCCTTAATGTAGAAATATTATCCATGCATCGAAATATGTACCTGGTTATGCATCTGTAATCTCTATCTCTCTCTCTCTATATATATATATATATATAATTGAAATTGTCTCTGTATGTGTGTTAGTGTAAGTATGTGTACAATTTTCCCTACCAAACTCCTCTGTCAATTTTCGGTCTAAAGATGTGAGATTTGAGATTTAAAGTATTCAGACATGGGACAAGCTTTTTAATTGGTTTTCGGTCGAAGATTTAGGTGGTAAGGGGTAAAAATTGAAATATTTGACCTTTACGTTCTATACCAAACTACCGTTCCAATTTTGGATCTAAACACTTGAAATTTTAGTTATGGGTTACTTGGACCTGGGAGGAAAAGCCTTTTAATTGGTTTTGAGCCAGAAAAAGTAACTGCTAAGGTGTCAAAATTGGGGTAAAATTTGAATACTATTTAACCCATAGCTGGATGGAATGTGGGGATTCATATTACCCAACGGTATTAGTCCAAATATTCCGAAGTCCGACTGCCTACCCACTGGCCCAAGTCAACTTCGCTTGTAAATATTTTAGTGAACTAAGAAAAATCCAAGTTTAAAAAAACCTATTAGATTTAAAGATGCGGGTGTGTTTTTAAAACTATTAAATGCTTCGATGCAAGGAACAATTTCCAAAAGAAGTTCCTAAAAACGTGTATCTAATTGAAGCAGGGAGATTCGTGACAAGAGAACAGTGTTTTAATTATGCCTAAGCCAAATAACTCAGTTTTTCACCTCTTTCAAATGTTAATTTCAACATGAAACCGCTAACAGCTTCCACGAAGCCTTGTTTTGTGGCGTTTCATGATTCCACTTCCAGATTAATTAATTTTTCCAAGCTCCAAAGGAGATTCGATCGTGTCTGCCGTCTAGAAAAAGAAATTTGAAAAAAAGTTTCCCAAGAACTTGGCAAAGAAACAATCACCTTAATGAAAAGAAATGTGACATTTATTTTCGTTCTTTTCAATTACATTCTTATCAGTTGGAATTTTTAATATGCAGATTCAAATCAAATCTATAGTTTGGATGTCTGTTTGTTTTGTGGCATATCAACATTTTTAGGTCGATTAATGTCGAGAACAATAATTTTTAGTAAACAGCATTTTTTGTACACATTTATTTTTTTAATAACCCAATATACATTATTTAATCCATTGCTGGAGGGAATGTGACGATTCATATCTTTTTTGATTATTTAATGTCGAGAACACCTATTTTTGATAAACGTTATTTTATTGTCAACACTTAGTTTTTTTTAACAACACTATATGCACTATGTAATCTATTTCAACATTTTAGGCCATTTAATGCCGAGAACAACCATTTTTGGTAAACGTTATTTTTTGCCCACACTTAGTTTTTTTAATAACACAATATGCAATATTTAATCCATATCAACCTTTTTAGGTAATTTAATGCCGAAAACAATCATTTTTGTTAAACGTTATTTTTTTAATAACATACTATGTGCTATTCAACCGATAGCTGGGGAATGTGAGGATTCATAACGTTCCCAAGGATATTAGTTTTAAAATGAACGCAAACGGAACTACTGGGATTCGAACTCACGTACTACGATTCTGAAGTCCGACTGCTTATCCACTGTATCAAGTGGACTTTACTACTTTACGAACAAAATGAACGGCACTATTCTTCTATAAAATAGGCTTTCTTTATTAACTGAGTAGAAAATTTTGGGCGCCTTGTCAATGTCGGGTGATACTTCTAATCTGCTATAAAACTATTCTCATTAAACGCAAGTGCAATTGGAGATTGATCGAGAATAATGGCAATCGAGTCAAAAGGATCAATAAATAAAGCGAATCTGTCGAAAACCCTATAATTCTTTTTGTTTTTACGGCATATCAACCTTTTTAGGCCCTTTAATACAGAAAACAATTTTTTTTATATCGACGTTTTGTTTTTGTCCACATAATGTTTTGAATAAAACCATGTGCACTATCTAATCCATAGCTGGAGAAAATAGGGGGATACTAATCCCGAGAGTATCGGCCCAATTACGAACGCAAATTGAACGACTGGGATTCGAACTCGCGTATTACGCTTCCAAAGCCCGACTGCCTATCCATAGTTCTAAGTGGACTTCCGACAATTTTATGTACTTTATGATAAAGGTTCAGTAAAATCTGTTGTGAGGAAGCATTATCTATCTCTATATCCTGCAGTATATATTAAGGCACTCTGTTGGGTCAAACCCTTAGAAAATATTTTCGTAAAAAGGAAACAATCAGTACGATTTTTGTCACTTTGTGTCACTTTGACCGCTGAAAGAATTGAAGGGGAATATTGACCCCCCTTTGGGTCCAATGCGTGAAAGAAAATAGCCAGGGGGAAAACCATTGTTGTTAGCAGGATGGATATGAGCTTGTTGACTAATACATTATCATCTGAGCATTTAGCACTTGGAGTTACTATCATTATATCCAGAAATAAACTATTGTTAAGCGCTCAGCCACTTTCCCATCAACCCATTTGTTCCCTGTCATAATCTTACACGCAATTTTTAGAACGCATACAAAACTGGCAATGGGGTTTTGAAGCACGTATGGAGGGGCATTTTTCTCATGAACGATGGGTGCCATCACAATGAAGTTATTATCAAATTGAATTTTCACATCTCGATAATCGCTTACAGAAACAGAAATACAATAAGCGACAAAAGAAGTGTCTTGTACAGCCATGGAATTTTATAATGACCAAATATCGGAATTGGTTTTTAGCTCAGAGCTTTTTGCAGTTTGATGATATTTTCCGGTTGAAATTTAAGAAACAGACCAATAACCTGAAATTCATAATTTTATTTAAGAAAACCCGCTACTTTTGAAGTATAACCGTCAACTTATATTGCATATTAGCAGATTTAGGAGATGCTGCTCGGGTGCTGGATTCAACAGATACATCTGTCATATACATAATTATAAATTGTATAGAATTATTTAAACTTTTTAAAGATCATCTCTTTTTTCAGATATTACTTAAAATTTTACCTGAAAAAAACAACTTTATTTGAACGTTCACCTGTACACTTCTATGAAATACTGGTTGTCAGTGTTTGTTGACAAGTACAATATCTTAATTAACATTCTTCACTCCGTTTTGATATTCATGAGTATTCTGTGTGAATCATTCATCTCCTCCATAAATGAAATATTTAGATGAAAGTATCAATATCGAAAGACGTGTTTTGCTTTTCTTAATAAATCTCCGTCTTGATATTTTTACATTTATTCTATACTCTCTTTTGATTTTTTTACATCCATTTTTATAAATGGACACTTCGTGGCTGTCTTCTTGGTTTCAAGCATGATCACCTTCTTTATTTCATGTCTTCTCCTTCCACTCCATCACACACCCTCAAATGTTATGTATTTGCCGCTGACACTTCAGGCTATCCAAACTGCGACAAATTTTGCCACGGAATTGGCACACCCGATCACTTTTGTTTACCGCGACATCATTGGGGTGAAAATAGTTTTTTCTCGTTTACATAAGTGGTTTTGAAGGAGAAGTCCATTTAGGCCAATGGATAGGCAGTCGGACTTCGGTGTCGTAGTACGCAAATCTGAATCAAATCGCTCCGCTTGCGTTCATATTTGGAGTAATACTCTTGGGAAAAGGTATTAATCCCACATTCCCTCCAGCCATAGGTTAAATAATGCATATTGTGTAATTCAAAAACTTAAGTATGGAAAAAAAATGTTTACTAAAAATGATTGTTCTCGGAATTTAATGATCTTAAAAGGATGATATGCCGTAAAACACAATATATAGTTTTGAAAGCAGCAAGAGATAATCACAATTTTCCACATTTGTTACAGTAAAGTTAGTGACCCCGTGGACCCAGCGCTAGACTCTGTTCGCCTTTACAAACCAAACATTTGTAAGTGCTGTACTGCATACGGCTATTCTCAAAGGATTTAGCTTTTTTGAATAAGTTTCCGCCATTTATTTCTATCTAAAGCCGTTTTTCCCACTCGTCTACCGATAGTCCAGATTGTTTCAGATAAGATTTTATTGTGTCCTTAAATCCTTTCTTTGGCTTTGATGCTTTTGTCTTTCTTTCCCACATTCCGTCAAAGAATACTTGTTTGGTAAACACATCTAAGCACAAATATACAGTTGGTGCATTAAGTATCCGATACAAAGCAAAAAGTCGATTAATGTTTATTACCCGAAAACAAAATTATGTAATTATATACTGAATTCATAATTATATATGATTTGTGATACACGATTTGTATTTATCATACAAAAATATATTAGAATAGCATTGTTTTTGTTTTCGTGTAATAAAAGTAAAGCAAGGTTTTGCTTTGTATCGGATACTTATTGTACCCACTGTATGTCTATGTATCTGCATGAGTGCCTTGTGTGTCAGATAACTTGTGGCTGCGAGTAGAAATGCGTATAGTGCATTGGATAATGTTATTGTTTCTACCATGGTATTAATAAATATATAAATAAGTAAAGCCATATCATTCCCAGTTTTATAAGTAACTGGATTTCCTTAACTTGTGTGAAATAATCCCCTACCGCATGAGAAATTAGCCAGATTTTCGTCCTTAAGTAAAAAAAGTAATTTACTATTTACTATCTCCTACTAAGATATGATATTTACCAGTATTATTACATATTAAAAAAGCCTTTCATAAGATTTAAAAGAAAAATCTTAATAAGGATAAACGGTCATAAAGATTATTTTTCTTTTAAATGAGAAAAAAAAATCAGATAATATCCTCTTTGTTTAGAAATCATAATGAAAAGATATAATCTGATTAGTAGTCGAGTTTATCTTCAGTAGAAAAATGTAAAAAAGTGAAATTCTAAAATAATTTTAATAGCGTTATTTTAGAATAACTTCGCCTTTTCATTTATATTCACAGCAAAGAAGAGTTCTGAGTCATGTCGGAGATATTGGTCAGTTTTGGTCTAATTCACTCTCCCTATCACATGTCTCTAAAACTATTTATCTATCTATGTATCTATTATATATATATATATATTTTATATACATATATATACTCGTGTGTTTATCTCTCTATCTCTATCAATCTTTCTGTCTCTATATCTTTCTCTTTATCTGTTTTCTTCTATCTATCTTTCTATAGACCTATCAATATGCCCGTGTGTCGATTTATTTATCTATCTATTTATCTATCTATCTGTCACTGTATGTCTGTGTTTCGATCTCTCTATCTATCTATTTACTTATCTTTTCACCTCTTTCTATCTATTTCTTTATCTCTTTCTATTTTAAATCTCTCTATCTCTATCTATCTCTATATGTATATCTCTATTGTATCGGTATGTTTCTATATAGCTCCCTATCTATCTATCTATCTATCTAAATCTTTCCATCTATTTGTCTAGAAATTAGAAATTCAGAAAAATATTAATTAGAAAACAGGTAGACAAGAAGTGTCTATTTAGTTTCAATCTGACATCCATTGCTTTAGTGATGTGTTTGATGCTTGTCTGGGTTTAGCTAAGGTTTCCTTTATTATCAACTTGGCACCTATTTCGGATTACATTAATAGAAGACACGTTTCATCGAACTATTCCTTAACTTGCATTCATACTACTACTATTACTACAACTACTACTACCAAGACTACTACTTCTGATGCTGATGCTGCTCTTGTTGGTATTGTTGAGCAGGAAGACCTCTCCCCACCCGTTCAGGCTTGAATAAGTTTTTCCCTTGTTATAGAGTTTTCGCAATCTCAGGATATTCTGAGTCTCCCAATCCTCACCCAAGGGGATAAATCTTTTCGTAGAAGTATTTTTCACTGGCTTGGTCGGTCCTTGTGAGGGGTAGGGGTGGAGGAGAGAGATGGTATTTCAATTCAAATCCTTAGTGCATTCGACAGAGCATGCCACGATCCACTGAACAGCCAAGTAGGGTACTTGTTGGGATGTTTTTGTTATAAAGATGTTTGGGTAAGAGTGCAAGGATTGGACTGATCCATTTATCAAGCAGGGAAACAGAACATCAACCAATCACAAAGCGAAAATGACAAAATGTATTGATTTACCATTTAGTGCATGCTAAAACTCAGTGCTGTGAAGTCCTTTTAACAGCAACCAATTGAACTATTATTATAACTGCTGCAACTGGGGATGAAGCCGTCCAGTCGGATTATTATTACTGCTGCCATAAAATTGGATCTGTTACTGGGTTATCATTACTATTGTTGATGCTGCTGCTGCCATACAATTGGATCTCTTACTGGATTATTATTACGATTGTTGATGCTGCTTCTGCCATACAATTGGATCTGTTACTGGATTATTATTACGATTGTTGCCGCTGCTGCCATATAATTGATCTGGTACCGGATTATTATTATTAAATTCCTTATGACTAGGGATCAAGTTGACCCAAATAAAATGGACAATGAAACAAGAGATGTTATACTCGAAAATGAGACAAAAGTCATGAGAAAATTGAGAACCTTTCTTACATACAAAAAAACTCTCGTTCACTTCTATCTGCCGACTGAAATATCTATAAATATGACCATGATTTGTTTTAAAGATATACACTATTTTCTATATTTCCTTTTAAATATTTGTTTGGATATTCTGGTGACATGAGTAGAATCGTTTCTTGGAGCATTTTCAAATACACACGCGCACACACACATACACACGCCCTTTTAGAATCATACATGCTCTCTCACACATACAATTTCAAAGACGCACACACATAGACAGAAGTACTCACACACTTTCTCACAGACACTTTCTCTCATACATACACTTTCAAACAGACGTGCAAAGTCACACACTTCAATAAACACGCACTCTCTCGCACACTCATTAAAAGCTAAAAACAATATAAGTCAAATAATGATAATAATAAATATAATAATAATAATAATAAAAAAACTAAGAGTCAGGGGAGACTTATTGTCACCCTGCCTTCAGGTATCATCACCAGGCGTTGGTGTATGTAGGAAGTAGACGCAGTAAGGAAAACCCAAGGAAATGTTGCGCCATACAGTCTGCGACTGGAATGGCACGGAGCCTGTTGGAAAGCAAAAATAAATGCTTAGAACAGATTTGTTGTCACTCTGACTCCAGTAGAAACCACTGGTTGCTAGGTGCGCCAGCGCCTGGTGATTGGTGTGAGATCCCAAATAATAATAATAATAATAATAATTCCAATTTACTTGGAATCTTTATTTTGGGAAATTAATTCTAGGTCTGTCCTTCAAGTGAATATCTGCACAGCATGATCCATGAATAACCCCAGAATGTAACAAAAAAAAACAAGGAAAATAAACAAACCTTGACATGTGAAGGTTAGTCAGACATGTGTCAGCGTGTGCTGCTCGAGCGAATGAGAATGATGGCACAAACAATATTGCCTGACATTTGTGACCTAATACAAAGTATCAGGTGACAGGCCTCCAGTTCGAAACAACAGCAAAAGAAACTTGGATCTGCTTGTCACATCTTGTTTATTCAACAAACAACAACACACGAAACAAATACCAGCAAAAAAGCTCCCTAAAAAACAGGCTGTTCAAAATACAGTGTTAGGCATAAATAACAAGGGATTTGGAAATTCTTCTGTCTTAGATTTATTCAAAAAATACATCAAAGACTTGTCGGTTTTCATTTTTTACAAATACATGGCATTATGATAGAGTGGGTGCAATAGGTATCCGATACAAAGCAAAAAGTTGATTCATTTTTATTACACGAAAACAAACAATAACAAACTGCTAATATGATAAAGATGCGATATTTTTATTTATCCTATACAAAATACATTAGAATAGTACTTTGTTATTATATCTATTAAGGAATTCGTTGAGATGAGTTTAATAATACTTCTAAAATAGGGGGACGACAGTCAGTCCGCTGATAAAGATAATTACTGTACTTTGTTTTTGTTTTCGTGTAATAAAAATTAATCAACTTTTTGCTTTGTATCGGATACTTATTGCACTCACTGTAATTGATAATGAATGTTTGGTGATGTCTGAGAAATGTTAAAATGTAGACAATTAAACATGATATTTACTTGTAGTAAGTTCGGCACAAGGCCATTTTATGTGCTCATCTCTGGGATTTTGTAATCAGTGTTACCTTCACCTAGATGAGTTATTCTCCCGAGTTAACGAGCCTCATCTGCCCGAGACAGGCTGAAAGTGAATGCAATGGTTTTCACTGGGATTTGAACTCGTGTACTACGTATCTAAATGCCAAGCTTTTCCCACTGCTCCAACCTTGCTGCCTAGACAATTAAACATAATTGCTTACGAGAGCTATGTGAGAAGTAACGAATCATCAAAAATATAAGATATATATCATAATCTGCACCTGACTTTGGAAGCGGGGGCTCTTTAATTCGGGAGGGTAACGCATCTGGGTGTGAGGATAACACAGATTCCAAAATATTTTAATTAAAGCACAGTCAAATTAAGAAAGAACCAAACAATCTATTTTTACAAAAAATGCTTAGATGATTTTAACCTAATTTTATAAACCTTTTCATAAACATTAGCCATACACAAAATTTGATAATTTTAACTTTTGCCAAAACAATATTCTGCTTACACGAATTTCATAAACAAAGAAGATTATATCTAAAGCGTTTGGGGTTGGGCTGTAGGCCAATATTTTTTTTATTCTTTGACATATCCCTAACGTGAAAGAACAAAAATAAGCAAACGAAAGCCAATATTATCCTAAACACCATATTATAGGCAGTTGACCCAAACGTATTTATCAATCTAGATATTTCATTCTGTGACCTACACCTAGGGTGGAAGAACAAAATACAAATGCCAATATTACCCTCAACATCATACTAGGCAGTGAGCCAAAGTTTTGTATCACTCTTTATTTTCATTCTAAGACCTATACTTAAGGTCGAAGAACAGAAATAGGCAAATGAATGCCAATACTACCCTAAACATCGTACTATATGCTAGGGGGGCCAAAGGTTTATCACTCTAGATTTTTTTTTATCCAGTTACCTACACTTCAGATGGAAAAAAAAGGCAAACGATTGACAATATTCCTCTGAACATTATACTAGAGGATGTGGGCCCTAAGGTCTGGATTTTTCACCCTGTGACCTAATCTTAGGATGGAAAAACAAAATAGACAAACGAATGCAAATACTACCTTAAACTTCATACCATAGGCTATGGACTCTAAGATCTTTATCACTCTAGATTTTTCATTCTAAAACCTACACTTTAGGTGAAAAAACAAAAATAGACAAACGAATGCCAATAATATCCTGATCATCATAGTAATTTTCTCCGAGGACAGATGTTGCACATTCCTGAGACTTTAATTATTACAGCACAAAGTTTGATAATACCGTCGCTAATGGACGTTAAATCCATATCTGGGTAAATAAAATGCTGAATTGTAATTGGTCGGATTTGGGGACAAAGCTAATCAAAGTTTCAGCATCCAAGTTGTGGATTAAGATTGAAATAACGAAATAATTAATAAAACTAAATTTAGATTTGGAAAACTTACAGAACAAAATTATTAATATTTTATATATTATAATATGAAAATTAGATCGTCGTGGTTGTATGAGGCAGTACAACCTGTAACTCCCCAGAAAATAAAACCACAATAGTTATTTTTTTAAGAATAGCACCCTGCTTATGCGTAGAGATTTTCAGAAAATGAAAACACAATATTTATTTTTTTAAATTATTCAGACCACTAATTTGCAAATGTAAGATACTGCCTTTCTATGTAATAGGCTTACTTAACTACCTTAGAGAATATCTTTAGAGATGAATTTACTAGAGAAAGGCATTAGAAATAAATTTAGTATAAAAATATTCGAAAGGAATTTAGTATAAAAAAGCATTAGAAATGAATTTAGTATAAAAAAAGCATTAAGAATGAATTTAGTATTAAAAAAACATTAGGAATGAATTAAGTTTAAAGATGCATTAGAGATGATTTTAGTATTTAAAAAAGCCCTAGAACCGAATTTAGTGTTTAAATAGCATTAGAAAT